>CM067373.1:151626956-151681956 GCA_034401795.1 Chaetoderma sp. LZ-2023a | reverse complement strand
AGCTCTTGCAGTGGATGAATCCAGTTTTAACTATGCCACGCCCATCTTTGGCTAAGCAACCAGCCCCACCCCCACCCCACGTAAAATGTATAGCTCTAGCCGGTATAGCCCCTTTAAATCTTGAGCTACTCTGACAATCATGCACGTTGTGTCAAGCGATACATAGCCTTCCAGTCCTTTCTGGAAACTGTGGATCCATGATTAAGGATCCCTCTCACCATAATACGCTTCTGGTGTTGGACAACTCATGTCGCCATTTTCCACTCAATCATATGACGTCATAGTCAATTACGTAACGTGTGATCTGACACCATAATCAATTACGTCATGAATGACGTAGATAAGTACGTCACGAACGCATACTTGAAGACGGACTAAGCGTTGTTATACGAATTCCATGTCTTTACTATTTAATAAACATCCTGTTGAATATATTGAAAGTAATTTGACTGGGCGTTGTTGCTGCCATAGGCAGCAACATCAACCAGGAAAATTAGTTTCAATATATTCAACAGCTTACCTGTATAGTTTTCTGGAAATTGATAGTCAGGCTGTTCAGCGATCGATCGATCCCAACACGAGCGAGGTGTGGGTGGAGCCTAGCTAGAGATGTGCCGGCGTAGCCATAAAAATTGTATGCCTAACTTATTTGCAATATATACATCAAATGTAGTCGTGTATTTCTTACAAATTGGTGTTATTTTTTTCAAAAGGTCGTTTTGTTAAAGAAAAGTCGAGACAATTTTATATCCTTCAAATCCATTCAAAACACAATGCATTATGTACTAGAGGAGCCAGTGACCCCAAGTACAAACATAGAAGTTCATCCCGATGTAGACAGAACACTGGACACGACTTAACAGTATGTGGAACATACAATTTATGTCTTATTGTGCATCCACTTCCAATCATTAATGGTTTGGCACATGGGTGGTCAACTCTTATAACAGGCGTGGAAAATTTATACAAAATAACCAAGTTGGTCGAAGGAGAGACTACACCACCTGTATCGGTCTGGATGGATATGAATCTCCACAAAAGAGACTTAAAACTGCCATATCTAGATGACACATATAAAAATAAATAGATCATACATCTCAGCTATGTCAATGGTTGAAGGAAGTGGACTTGATCAAGCATGGATGGAGGCTGAAATATATTCAAATGTGACTGTGAACCAAATAATCAAAGGCAAGCATCACAATCTGGCAAATGAATGTTATTTGGTAACACTGTACAAGGACTTGCTGGCATGGGGCTTGGTGCTTTCATTGACAGGAATCCAGATCTTCAGCAAGAACTACAGTCTCATCATTGAGTCATTTGCTGATTAGAGTTAATTAGCTGCAGCTCATGCCAAACATCGGGCTAAAATAGAGGCACTCAGCCTTCGTACAAAGCTCCAAGAATTTGATCAGCTTAATGTAGATTGTCTTTTATTCAGCTAGGCCAGGAGCTACATGCAACAAGTGATTATTTTGGTCCAGTTTGTCCGTGCAACTCGGCAACGTTCGTGATGTTGGAACATTTGGCTTCACCAGAGAAATTGTCTGTTTACATAATGGCACAGGCCTATGACTGGCTGGACTATGCTCAAAACATTCCTGAGAGTTTGGCTCGAATGCACGATTTGGGAAACACATAACCTGAGGTATGGAAGACACCTGAACATGGATCCTTCACAATGGCGTAGTGCACAGAAATAAGACACATTTTACTGTAATTGGAGTCGACCCTGCACAAGAACATATATGGACAAAATTATAGGTATAGCAACAAATCCAGAAGCTCGTGTGAGGTATTGTTTGAGTGCACCAGTATTGACACCGATATCGTCTGAGACAAAGGACATGCTCGGAATGTCGAGGGAATCAAGACAAACTCATGATCCGATGTCTGAATCCATCCTTTCATGCCACGAGGTACGTACAAAATTTCAAAACAGTTTTATATCCTTCAAATCTATTCAAAATGGTTGAGTCACCGGACACAATCTGATGTCTAAGTCAATCATAACATATGCAATACAGAAAAACATCATAGCGACTGAGATCGTGGCCAACATGTTTTGGAAGAATTTGTGGGTGAACGCATTGTCGACACAAGGAACCTACGGGATAAAATGGCAAAGATCAAATTGCTAGGATGAAATGTGGACATTAAAGAGTTCAAAGTGAAACCGTTACAGAAAAGATCACAGTAAATGTCAAAAACTCCTTGTTTGTACGTATTCTGGCCACACCTCGTTCTACTCGCGAAGATGTTGATCTTACAAATGTGATTGGCAATTACGAATTCTCGACGATCAATCACGTAGCTATGGATATCTTGATAACATAGGCAGCAACAGCAATCAGTCAAATTAGTTTCAAAATATTCAACAGCTTACCCGTATAGTTTTCTGGAGATTGATAGTCAGTGAGTTCAAAGATCGATCGATTTCAACACGAGTGAGGTGTGGGTGTAGCTTAGCTAGAGATGGGCGGGGCATGGCTAAAATTGGAAATGTCAATTATCAAACTTGGATAGTGAAGCCAGACTCACAGATGATGTTGTTCAGGCTTGTACAAAATATATCTGTAACTTGTTTGATACAAAGAAAATTCAATTTGTCAACGTTAAAGATCTGAGATGGTACATGTTCCATCACCTGAAACCTCATCAAGGAGTTGGCCGGTTATCCCATACACACGGTGCCATCCTAGAACTAGTTCTATGAGCATATTAAATTTGCAATATGTCATTTAGAGACAATCACTTGTTCTCAATCCACTCACATGTGGATCAAAGAAATGCAGGGATGGATTTGAACCAATTCTTTCTGAAAACCCGCCAGTCTCAGATGTCCTCGGTCAACTTATCAAGTGTTGATGCAATCGTTCTGAGAATTGCCTTTTTGGTACAGTTTCTATCATTTTGGTGGACATTTTAAACTAAACGAAAATGACAGCAATACTTTTAAAATAGTATACCGTTTGCTGCTACATTTATGATATGTGTTTTCCTCAAGTGAAAGGACCACAAATACATATATTATATGGCATCATAAAGCCGATTTTGACCACAATATCGCACATTTCAGTTTCGCCGGCCGCCTTTTTATAAAATGGCAGCCATATAATGAAGGTAATCGGGGGAAAAATGAAAGCCTAATTTTTTGCCCATGCCAACCAAAAAATTATGTTTGCAAAAATCTATGTCAAAATTCGACGGGGTGGGGGTTAGTTTTTTTGCACAGCAGACCCCTCTATTGATTGGGCAGTTGTTTAATTACGCCACATTCAGATCATGTAACATCCGTGTTCTTGTGGCTTTCGCATTCAACTCATACAACAAAGGTCTTGGGTTCGAATCCTTTCTCTGCACCATGGGAAGTGGCGTAGTGCGGGTCTCGGGGAGGACTGTTACCCCCGGATGTCAGGGATAACGGGGTCCCCAATTCATTACTGCATCTGCTCATTGACTCTTCGATTATTATTATTATTATTATTATTATTATTATTATTATTATTATTATTATTATTATTATTATTATTAACAATAAAAATAATCAACAATTAATACCTTAAAGTGAGTGGAAACGATCCCTTTAAATGTAGTGGATGTAAATACGTAAATACGTGTGATGTTCGGACTTCCAAAACAACTATCCAAGAAGTCCCAAACCTGCATTTAGAAGTTAATGGAAGCCCTGGATTTAGTAAACAACATTAAGCACAAAATTATCACTTTAAATGGACCTTTCATGTTTTAGCTAAGCCCATACCATCTCTATCTAAGCTCCACCCACACTTCGACGTTTTGGGATTGATCGATCCCCGAATGCCCTAACTATCAATTTCCTGAAAACTATACAGGTAAGCTGTTGAATACTTTGTAACTAATTTTACTGGGTGCTGCTGTTGCCTATGGCAGCAACAGCGCCCAGTCAAATTAGTTTCAAAATATATTTATTAAATAGTAAAGCCATACAATTCGTACACCAACGCATAGCCCGTCTTCAAATATGCGTTCGTGACGTACTTATCGACGTCATTAATAATGTCATAATGATGTCGTCGTTCGTTATGATGTCATTCTACACGTCACGTAGTTGATTATGACGTCATAGGATGGATGGATAAAGTGGAAAAGTCTCTTGTCCAGATACCTATTGAACGCTAGCTGGAGTGTTCGTTTAAAAGTGCATATTCACACCAGAATACTTGGAAACAAACACATTTTAATTGTATACTTTTAGAGGCTTAAAATATGTGCCTAGATCTCATGAAACTAAATAAATCTTAACATATGATGATTTCATTATGTATAAATTAATATAAATTTTTTAACTTGTGAAATTGTATTAGAGACAGATGCCCCTATATCAACATTAAAATTTAAATATTATGTTTTAATATATGCGGAATGATAAGATCGTTTGTTATTATTCATTTCGTTTCATTACATTGAAGTATACAATTTAATCTTCTAAATGTATACAATTTAAAGAATGTTATTCTAGAGCATTCTGGTGTGAATATGCACCTTTAATAAAAATTGTATGGTCACTTTCAGTCCATTGGGATACCTTACCTTGACTTACAGCAGTAAGCGTGTTAATCAGAAACGAATATGCATAATATAGGGAAACCTGTCTATAACAGACAACTGTATTTGGGGGGGCCAAAAGATGGCGGTTCTTTAAGACGGGTGGTCGTAAGACCACCCGTGTTAAAGAATCGACAACATTTGGTCCCAAAACCCAATTAGCATAGACAACGAGTTTTATTACTCAGTCACGTGTCTTTAGTCACTACCTTTCTATGAACCATGCAGTGACCGTTATGAACAGGTTTGACTGTATAAATTATTATTACGGTGTCGTCGTAGATCGCATGTCGGTTGATTGGCGGGAGTTGGTGTCCGATTTCAAATAACGCACAGAAACTGATCCTGCGATTGATAATATTATGCTCATGTCCCGTGGAGAAAAATCTATCTATGATTTATCGACGTACGGTGGTAGGAGTCTTTTTGTGAATTCATAAGAATTATAGCTTTATTTCTTCTTAGATAAAGCAGAAACGTTCTTTTCTTGTATGATAAATAATGATAATTATAGGTGTGTATCACGTATCGGATTATGGCATCTAGCTTAGCTGTCCGACTGCTACAAGCCACGGGACAATACATCGAATGGGAAATAACTCTGGACCTGCTGAATATTTTGAAAAAGATTTGACTGAAAGTTGTTGGTTGCTAAGCAAAGTCAAATTATTTTCAAAATATTCAGCAGATCCTGAGTTAAAACGTATGGAAAATGTAGTCTGCAGAAATTCAGCAGGCATCTCGCTTAACAATACACCTGATTTTATGACGCGTGAGGTAATGAGCTTATCACATCGTATATACCCACCTGAGCAGGTGGGTGATGGGTGATGGGTGGGTGAGTGGCAGAATTGAGAGATATCGAATTCTATTTCGATATTTTACAATAAACTGGTTTTTTCCTAACGCTCAAAGGTGTCTAATTTGGAAACGGTCTACGTAACTCGTAGTATGATGGAATGTCTCTCGCATTGAAAAAATCCTAAATTTATGAATTTGTACACGAATTGCATAGCCTATGATTGCCGGTATAATTTCAGAGAAACAAAATTAACATCTTTATAATTTTCTTCAATTTATGTGTTCAGCTCTCGATTAAAAGTGGTACTACCAATAATATAAATCTTATTGACAATTATGAACGTATACCGGTATCACGGTTAAACCCGGTATGGAAATTAATACCGTAATCAGTAATCAGAAGCCTTAATCTTAAATATCATAACATCAGCGCAATACCTGAATGATCACCTCTATAGTGCGTAGCACATAGACGACGACGACAACAACAACAACAACAACAACAACAACAACAACAACAACAACAACAACAACAACAACAACAACAACAACAACAACAACAACAATGATGAAGACAACAATGGGAATGAAAACAAGAATTAGTAAGCCGATCATGACGATGATGGTGGTTGTGCTATGATGACGACGACGAACGACGACGAGGACGACGACGACGACGACGACGATGACGATGATGATGATGATGATGATGATGATGATGATTCTGCTGCTGATGGTGGTAGTGGTGGTGGTGGTGGTGGTGGTGGTGGTGGCAGCGGCGGCGACGGCGGCGGCGGCAGCGGTGGTGCTGGTGGATGGTAGTGGTAATTGCGGTATTGGCGACCACAACATCGATGGTCACGCTCCCACACCCAGTAGCGATGACAACGGTGGTGGTGGTAATGATCGTATCAGCGATGGCAACGGCGATGACGACGACAACGACGACGACGATGAGGTCGATGACGGCAACGAAGACGACAACAACTGACTGATTAACTGACCGACCTACCATCACCACCCCACGCACTCACGCACGCACGCACGCACACACACATACCCACCCACCCACACTGACCTGCCGACTGACTAACCGACCAACCTACCCAGCCAGCCAGCCACCCATCCACCCAGCCACCCACCCACCCAACGGCCAATTTACTTTAAACAGTTTTCAATACATGCTATTGCCTTCCCATTAGACTTACATAGTGTTCTATTTGCTTTCGGATGAGTTGCTCCCTCTCCGACGTCAGCAGCCCACTGACCAACAGACCGATCCACTCACCCACTGACTAACTAACTAGCCGACTGACCCATTGACCCACGGACCCATTGATCCATTGACCCACCGACCAACTGACCGGCTGATCAACAGACTGACCAACACAGACCGACTGACAACCAGACAGAAGAATATGTTATGTTATGTTTGTTAAATATTTGATATTTATGAATTATGGTGATTGCTTTATTGAACACTAAATGTTGGCCTGTATATTCTAAATGTCTTTGCAAAATCAGAGCTTAACAAAAGAATTGCTGAAATCCGACCGTCAGAGATGACCAACTTCATCAAACTATAACATTACCACACAATGATGAACGTATTGACGAAGCAACTGTAGCGAAAAAGAAATATGTGACTCGCTCACAGGAGAATAATTATAACGTATTCGATTTAATAGCATTGTTGTAAAAATTGCCATAATAAATTAAAGCCCTTGACACCACAAGCTAACTTCTTTGAACAGGCAAGTATCGTCTGACGGGACCTATTGTCCAGGGGAAGCTAGCGCGGGGGTATTTGTAACGCCACACTTATCGACTGAGTGGAGTCTATGAAAACATGATAATATCGTCTATTCATCGTCGTCGATCGTAATTGTGCATTAATATAGGACAGTACGATGTTGGAGGGGATGTCATTCCTGTGGACGAAAAGGCTATATATGTGTCGGAATGCTGGGTTTACGACAAGTCAATGTCTGTCTAGTCATGTCAGGGCGAATAATGGTAAGGGCATTTCGGTTACCGCCCATTACTTGGGTGGCCCGAATCGCCCCCAAGAATCAGGGTCAGGCTACTTTTTATACAGTTTTATGGGCCAGAAAAAAGGCAAACTAAAGGCAGCAAAATGTCACAGTCAATGTTTATTATATTGCAAATTCATAAAAGACATACAATCATCCATCATACAACGTCATAATCAACTACGTGACGTGTAGGATGACGTCATAATCAATGACGTCATGAACGGCGTGGCTAGGTTTGCCACGAACGGTTAATTAATGATGGACTAAGCGTTGTTGTGCAAATTGTACTTCTTTACTATTTAATAAACGCGATGTTGAATATTTTGAAACTAATTTTGTGTTGTTGCTGCCTATTCATAGGCAGCAACAACACACAGTCGAATTAGTTTCAAAACGTTCAACAGCTTACCTCTATAGTTTTCTGGAAATTGATAGGGAGACAGTTTTGGGATCGATCGATCCTAACACGGCGAAGTATTGGTAGAGCTTAGCTAAAGATGGGCGGCGCATAGCTAAAACTGTATTCATCCATTCGTATACATTCATGACTGATCGTTCGATTTTTCGCAAAAGAGCTACGTCATGTTGATGGTGGCGTCAGCAAATGTGTGACGTATTTGATTATTATGTCAAATACTTGAGTGATAGATAAGATCTCTCAATTATTATTCGGTTCCGTTTCGTGTGATTTCAGGCATTATATCTGAATCAATATTGTTAATAGCTGTTACTTTCTAAGGTAGGTCCTACGTCTACAAGATTCAACCCATATTCAGAGCAAAATGCTATAAAGTAAAATTGTTAAAATTGTATACTTGTAGAGGCTTACCCCTTTAACACTCATATCAGCTCAAAAAGGCTTCTGCAGTGGACTTGAGAAATATCAATTTGCAGACTATGAGAAGATTATTTTTTGAAAATTTACCAACGGAATGACAGACTCGGTTGTCGAGTAGTCGTTCCAGTGGTAAATTTTCAAAAAAATAGTCTTCTCTTGGTCTGCAAATGAACATTTTCTATGAGAAAATTGGAATTTTCTGGAACAAATTCGGTGGTTAAAGTGTTAAATTGTGGGCCTATATGTAATGAAACAAAGTAAATCTTAACATATGATGATTTCATTACGTATAAATTAATATAATTTTTTAGTTGTGAATTTGAATTCGGGACTCGTGTTTCTAATTCAATTTCACAACTTAAAAATATTATGTTAATTTATACATAATGAAATCATCATATGTTAAGATTTATTTCATTTCATTACATGTAGGCATACAATTTAACCCTCTAATAGTATACACGTTTATCAGTTTTACTTTCAAGTATTTTGTTTTGAATCATGCGATGCCGTGTTATGATCGATACGATCCCTGCACTCTATAAAACTATACAGTTAAGCTGTTCAATATTTTGAAACTAACTTGACTGGGTGCTGTTGGTGCCTATGGCAGCAACAGCGCCGAGTCAAATTGGTTTCAAAACATTCAGCAGCATGTTTATTAAATGATATGGACATACAATTCGTACATCAACGCTTAGTCCGTCAGCAATTAAGCGTTCGTGACGAACTTATGTACGTCATTCATGACGTTAGTGATTACGACGTCATCCTACACGTCAGGCAGTTGATTATGACGTCATATGATGGATAAATTGGAAAGGTCCATTATACTCAGCCATTTGGGCATTGCCTAAATTCATATTATGTAATGCAGTGTTTGTTATCGTGGGGGTTGGGGGGTGTGAGGCGACGGGCCAAAGAGGGGAAGTAGAGAGCGTATCCCAAACCCCACCCATTCCGCCCAACAAAATAATTAAGGGGCGGTGGTGGGGGGGGGGGGAGTAGCATCTATGTGATCCACCCAACAAATAAGCGTTGATAGGCCTACATGTTGTTCTTAATCCACGTGGCATGGCTTTTATCTTCTCTACCATCTACATTTTTGTCTCTAGGCCTACTTATTATTGAGGTGTGTTAGTGTTTGTCAATGTGTAGAATGGTGGATGGGAGGGGGCGGGCAGCACGACATTCCTCCCGTTTAAGCGTCTGTCTGCTGAATGTCTGCAGACTATATCTCCATGAGGTTTAACTCTGGATTTGCTGAATATTTTGAAAACAATTTGACTGAAAGCTGTTGGTGGCGATGCCACCAACAACTTTCAGTCAAATTGTTTTCAAAATATTCAGCATCTTATTAGTTATTGCCCATTTACATTATTGTATGGTAGCTTGCAGTAGTCAGTCTTAAAAATCTCGATTCTCGATCCTAAACTCTACCTCGTCTGTCAACGCTCCGTGTTTTTTTCCAACAGCTTCCTTCAATCTGTCATCGTCTGTCCCGATTTGGCAGCTCGCGAAACGC
This sequence comes from Chaetoderma sp. LZ-2023a, assembly GCA_034401795.1. NCBI lineage: Eukaryota > Metazoa > Mollusca > Caudofoveata > Chaetodermatida > Chaetodermatidae > Chaetoderma > Chaetoderma sp. LZ-2023a. The sequence goes on along the minus strand of CM067373.1, from coordinate 151,672,166 downwards.
GAGCAAGACAGATGGGATGGGGACGGATCGGGTATCCAGCCGCCATACTTTTCTGTCATTCTTACAACACGCCAAACGATTGCATGTTACAATTTAGATAAGGAATCTGCGAATGTGTAATTCAATCCGGTTTCGTTAATTACTCCTGTGTGTAGGGGTTTTTTCATCCCCGGAACACGGCTATGTTTTGTCGCCATTTGTGAGTTTAGTTTGAGACCGGGTCACGGTCGATGTAGAAAGAAAATTAAGTTGCTATCAACGAAAACAGGTTTCGTAACGAAATCACGCACATAAATATATAGTTTTCATGGCGAGACATAATGATGAACTAATTGATTTCATTTGAGGCACGTCAGGCTTCCTGACATAGTTAAAATAATTTTTGGTAAATTTTATGGAATGTAGCGGTCGGGTGGGGTGGAACTGGAGTGGAGTGGAGTGAGGTGTGGTGTTGCGGTCTGTCAGGCCATCGCATGCCTTATTAAACCGATACAACATGTCTTCTCAACTGTGATGTGGGTATACGAGTTTCCTCCACCTGAAAACATTTGAGAATTAGACGATCTGAGAACTGATTTCCTGCATTTTTAGTTACAAATATTGTGTTTTAATTGTACTTTTATTGATCTCCATTTGTATTATTTTGGTATTGTTAATTTTACGACACCCTCCCACCCCTCCCCACCCCCTCACACACCGTCGGATCCGCCACTATCTATTTACACTCCCGTAAACACCATCATCAGCATGGCGCCAAACTTCTTTTGACAGCTGCCTCTTAATAAGAAAGAAATCGTGTCTATTTTACCCAACACTCTTGTAATACCCTATGTTTGATGATTGACGATTTCAAAGCAAAGATTCGTCTTTATCAACACGAATGTACCAATGCAGCTTATGTAGGAGGTGGGGGAAATAAACATGAACAACAGACGTTGGCTATTTTGAAACTAATTTGTCTGGAAGCCGTTGTTGCCTCAGGGCAACATGCAATATGCAACATAAACCTAATATGTCATACACAGTGACACATCATCAATATCGGATTGGTCGCGTTGAAAGAATTAATGTGACTAGGCTTACGCTAGACCTTGCATAAAACAATAATCTGTCAACCCTGGGCGACAACAGCTTCCAGTCAAATTAGTTTAAAAAAGATACAGCATAGACCTAATATGTCCTACATCGTATAGATGAACAATATCGGGACGGTCGCATTGAAATGGTTAACGAAGGAAGAGACGTGTGAATAGGGTTGCGTTAGAATTTCCCTAGAACACCAATTTTTCTGTTCAACCCAGCCCACCACACTCTTACACCACCACCACCCACCCCCACCCCCACCCCACCCCCTTCAACGTAACCTACCACTTACTTATCAAACTCAAATTTGACGTCCTAAATAGGAGGTAATGTTGTCCTACGTGCTTCAAGGCGTTTATGCTACGTCTATCATGCTATGGTAAATAAGGTGTGTTTAAATATGTGTTAACTATGTTTTTGACAGGATTTCAGGGTAATTGACGAACAGGCGCCTGACGGCAAACATCGGAAACAATATATCTGGTGGTATTCGATTTTTCAACTACCCTTATCTTGTGAGAAGAGCGTGATGACGATTTCACTCGGTAACTACTTTCGCTGGCCAATGAGATTGGTTGTCGCGAAGGTCTTCTTAGGAATAGAAGGGAAATCGACGGAATACGCCTGACAATAGTCAGATTTATATCTGACGTTATCAACGAATTCTGGCAAATTTGTAATATTCTTGTTAGTTTTATGAACACACAAACTATTAATATATTATGATCCGACGACGATATTAATACGGAAGAAAATATAATTGATAAATCTAGCCGTTTTAGAAGCTCTATGGTTGCGACATAAGGCGGCTTTGTCAAAATTTGGCAGACAGACACGCAGGCACGCAGACCGACCGACCGACCGACCGACCGACCGACCGACCGACCGACCGACCGACCGACCGACCGACCGACCGACCGACCGACCGACCGACCGACCGACCGACCGACCGACCGACCGACCGACCGACCGACCGACCGACCGACCGACCGACCGACCGACCGACCGACCGACCGACCGACCGACCGACCGACCGACCGACCGACCGACCGACCGACCGACCGACCGACCGACCGACCGACCGACCGACCGACCGACCGACCGACCGACCGACCGACCGACCGACCGACCGACCGACCGACCGACCGACCGACCGACCGACCGACCGACCGACCGACCGACCGACCGACCGACCGACCGACCGACCGACCGACCGACCGACCGACCGACCGACCGACCGACCGACCGACCGACCGACCGACCGACCGACCGACGGACGGACGGACGGACGGACGGACGGACGGACGGACTTATACTAGTTGTGAATCGCAACAAAAATGAAAATAGATTAGCTTAGCAGCTTTATTTGATCACAAACAGACAATCGTGATATAGGGGCTTCATTGCGATCGAACAAACACTGAATCAATTTAATTCGTTCTAGCGTGCAAATCTGACATAATATCGGAATTGATAGAACTGGTCCATAATGTTTTATGACTTGAACATATGGGGATGAAAAGGTCTCTTTCTAAAATAAAACAATCTGTTCATGTTAATAACGGGAATTGTAACCGGTTAGTCATTATTTCTTCCGCAGTAGATAAATTTTGAACATATTCGTTCTATGGTAGTAATGGTATTTTGAAAACAATGTGCCTGGAAGTCGGTGCAGCTGGTGGCAGCGCCGACTTCCAAGCAAATTGTTTTCAAAATAAAGAGCATTTAAAATTCAAATCAAGAATCTTTTAAAACATTTTATTCAGTGAATTCAGAAGGCTACCAGTTAATGTCTTCAGAAGCCATAATCGCGATTCCCTATGGAATACCAATAAATCTGAAACGATTGTCTGTGAGCTGCGGCTAAAACGGATACCCGTCACCCGGTAGAATGGACTGATGATTCATTAAAGCTTCGATTTGTTTTTCCAATCGATTGGCAAGAAACTGGCGATGATGATGGCGGAGGTGTGTGTATTTGCGGAAGCACTGGGAGAATTCCTACCGTTAGGTAAATGTGCGCAATGTGTGGCGAAGTTAAAGAACACACCAATGAGCGAAGAGCAAGCTGACCGACTAAGTGTTAGACGAGGAATAAGAATGACATTTTTTTAGTTAGCTGCAGATAGCAGCTCATTAAAACCGCACTGCCCCTTAGTCAGTTAGTCCGTTAGTCAGTGATTTTGGCTCAAATTTTAGCACATGGAAGGGTGTGACCATATATTAGGATCCCACAATTTCTGCCCGATCCGGAAAATCCGAAAAAAACTGGAACCCTGTAGACCATCTTCTCTATGTATAGGTATTTTATTCTGCGCACGCGTTAGACAAATACACATAAGAACATATGCCCTCAATATCGACTATAGTATGTTGTTAGAGGTGTAAATGTTGGCAATGACGTCACAATTTTGGAGGTGATTTACCCTTTTTCAAAGACATCTATTTTTTAGATTTCAACGTTTCCTTCGACATGTATTCCATGGATTCCAAGAACATGACTATTGGCATCGACATTGTTTCAACAAAAGGTATTCATCAATGCGTTCCTTTTTCCAAATCGTGTGTAGGAAACAACTGCATAGGTTTGATCTTAAAGGATAACTAATCCCATCTCTTGATAGCTATTCAGGTGATCTAACACGCCGGTCATAAACTATTCAGGTAATTTTAAGCTTTTTATCACGCCGTTAAGGAAAGATATTCAGGATTTAATAGTTAAATGTTGGTACATTTCTACACCCTATGGCGGCTGTCATGATTTACTTTTCAACCAATCAGGAAAACCGCAGTGTGTCTGCCTCGGTATATACGCGCAGTCATAGAGGCTCCAGCTATAGTTTGGCAATGTGGTCTAAAAGCAATCCTACAGGTAAGCTGTTGAATATTTTGAAACCAATTTGATTGGAAGTTGTTGCTGCCATAGGCAGCAACAACTTCCTGTCAAATTTGTTTCAAAATATTCAATGGGATGAGCATTACATAATAAAGAATGTGATGCATTGGAGCTTGCATGACATCACACACAATAGCTTGAGGAGACAAAATCGTGTCGATCACTGTTCAGCATTTACGCGATATTACAAAACAGATAATTGCGATACAGATCAGGGAATGTGACAGGATATGAATAATATGGAATCTATAAACCATATTCTATCGGTGCAATACAACATTTGAGATGCGATTAGCATCGATTTAATATGACAGAAATGTGAGTCTCTGATTGACTGGATATGATTTCCTTGTATGTTGATTCCACACAGTAGACATTATTTCAATCACCTCTTTTACTTCGGCTTCTGGAATTTCCGAGGCGCCAGGAACTGAATCAGATACAATAATGTATATTTCCATGAAGTTTGTCCATGCATCATATAACATCATAATCAACTACGTGACGTCATGAATGGTGTAGATAAGTATGCCACAAACGCTCAATAGACTTTTCCATTTTTTGCTATGCCCCACCCATCTCTAGCTATGCCCCACCCACACCTGGCTCGTGTTGGGATCGATCGATCTCTGAACTCCGTGACTATCAATTTCCAAAAATCTATACAGTAAACTATTGTATATTTTGGAACTAATTTGACTGGGCAGCAACAGCCTCCAGTCAAATTAGTTTCAAAATATTCAACAACATGTTTATTAAACAGTAGAGACATACAATTCACACAACGTGTCGGACTATTAAGCGGTTAAAAACGGCCAAATAGAATCATTTATGACATAATGATTATGACGTCATTCTACACGCTGCTTAGCTGATTATGGCGTCAGGCGATAGATGGATACTCTGCAAAGGTGAATTGGTGACAGGCTCTAGAAAAGCTACAACCATACCTCTTTGGAGCTGATTTCACTGTGTTCACTGGCCACAAAGCACTGAAAGTGTATTTGTGGGGGAGGTGATGAACATGAGGGTGGAAAAATGTGCAGCGTTGATCGTCGAATACAGATGTAAAATCGAGTAAAAATGCTTGAGTGGATCTCCTATCTCACTTAGGGTGACCAGCAGAAATTGTCATATTCGACACAGCGGGCAGGTCAAAGATGGAATCATACTGTTTGTACTTTTGGAAGTTCATGGCATATTGTGTAATCTATTATGTTAATGGCCACATCGAAAGTTTCCGGTGTTGTTTATGGAAACTTCAGAGAATCATGCTGTGCATAATGGTGCAGTATACGATACACACTCGCCTTCTGCTTTGGATGCAGAGTATCTTCACCACGTCCTGCTGAGCAAGTTCCATGAACAGGTACCCTAGCAAGCTCATGAGAGTGTGGAACACCAAAGTTTTCAGAAAATATCTCTTTCGCAAGTTACTTTTTTGTGACCATCCTTGAGGAAGGATGAAATGGCCATTTTGGATAAGCGCCGCATATGCCAAGTAAATCGACTGGTCAATGCACACCCGGAATACATAGAGATGCTGATGGCTGTATATCCAACACACAGAGGGGAACACATACCTAATGACGGTTGTTGATCATTGCTCAGCCATATTCCTGCTAAAACCATAAAGAAGATTGAAGATTGTTTCTTTATTGAGTACTATGCTCGTCAGGTGTGTCTGAATTTTTCTTACTGATCAAGGAAAAGAGTTCAATGCCAACGAACTCAAACATGAAGAGTATGTAGTGGACCCTCGTTGAGCAAGCCCTTATAATCAGCCAAAACAAATCATTGGGAAATTAGGGTGGGAGCCTCCAGACAGTATAGGTGATGAGAACATTAGGGCAACCATAAAATCAGTGACTGGTATAGACAGATCATTGACAGCTACAAACAATAAGCAAAATTTCCATTTTTTAACGCATCAGCAAATTAAGAAGAAATCAGAATGTTATTATAACACCAGCTGATAATGGTTGAGCAACAGTTATTTTATCTAGAGAAAACTACATCCACGAGGCCAAAAGGCACCAAAAGCATTACACATGACACATTCCTTCAAAATTGTCCCAAATCTTTAATTCCAAAAGATGCATATTTAGTCAGAGTAGACATAGTTGTTGATATCGATATCGATGCTGGAGTCAATACTGTTAAGAATGCTTTTGGCAAATTCGCAGATCCGGATCAGTTAGATACAGTAATTCTAATTTGCTAGAGTTAAGTCTTAAATGAAGTGATTTCAGTTTTAATGTATGTAACTCATATGTAACTTATATGTAACTCATATGTAACTCATATGTAACTCATATGTAACTCATATGCAACTTATATGTAACTCATATGTAACTTATATGTAACTCATATGTAACTCATATGTAACTCATATGTAACTTATATGTAACTCATATGTAACTTATATGTAACTCATATGTAACTCATATGTAACTTATATGTAACTTATATGTAATTAATCAAAAACATAATAAATCCCAAGTCATCACGTGCTAACATACATAATCTTAAAGAAGAGATGAAAACATTTTAGAAACATAAACGTCAATCAGTGGGGTTTGGTAGGGTTGTGGTGATGGCGCAAGATAGCCCAGCCCACCCGCTAACATTCTTATACCGGTACCCAATTAATATTCACTCAAAAATGTTTAATTATAAAAACGAATTTCTACAATACATAATATTTGTATGTGGCCTTGGTGTGACAAAAGTGCAGAAATAATAAAAATCGCTAGGTTTTTTTACGACGCCATAACTTCATTGACAACGTTCGTATGACCGCCATGCTTGATTCCGGAGGAACGTTCGGTTATACGTCCGAGCGAACATCCAATAATGCCACGGTACTCATACAGAGTCGCCATTTTCAAGGCCCTGTATTGTGAAAGCCATGGAGTGCTCTTATCGGCGTAAACAGCGCATAATATGAAATAACTGTCTTTTATGAGTTTCTTTTTAAGAGCCCGTCCAAATAGAAGTTTCTTTAGAACTATAGTTAGCCTATTTAACGCTACATACATAGTCCTGCAATAAAATAGACATATTTAAAATGTACGAACATTTGTCTTAGATAAATTTTAAAACTGATTTAACTGGAAGCTGTTGATGCCTACGGCAGCAACAGCTTCCAGTTAAATTAGTTTAAAATAATTTACAGCTTATGCATATGGTATTTCTTTAATTCAAATATTTCTGAAATGAAAGCGTTAACGCATTTCCTTCCGAATGGCAAACGTCTAGGTCACGTATTTCCTACATAGTACAGTTATAATATGATTTTTTTACTTAATTATTTTAAAATCACTGCCTGAAACTCGGTACTGCCGCAATAACTAACCACTGAATTTTTTTTTTTAATATTCAGCAAATTTCCATTATTCAGCCATTTTGAGACAAGTCAACGATCAACGCAAGCGTGGTTCACTGTCTGACCTCTACCAGCCACCAGGTAATAATTTCACTGGGGGATAACTCTGGACTTTCAGACAATCAAATTGTCTTCAAAATACTCAGCATAGCTAGATATCGATGCTAAACACCATCGAAAATGTAGCCTGTAGTATTTTAGCCGGCACACAGTCAGGCCTAAATGTGCCGAAATCCTTTACCATGAGAGAAAGCTAGGAGTGTTTGACTCTGTTCAATGCTTTTATTGCCACAACGCGTCCAACAAACAGCGTTATTGTAGCGTCGTTAAGTTGAAAGCTCTTGAATGTAAGGGCTAATAGTGGCGTGACAGATTCGGGTAGAATGCAACGACAGGACCCTCAACACTCGACGACGTATGGCAGTTTAAGGTTTTATTAAACTGATCACATTGTCGTTTTTGAGACCTTTGACCGAGAATAAAACACTTCCGCAATTCCCACGCGAAATGATTTAACACGAACAATTAACTCCAAAACAGTTTTTGTGATTTTGATGTTCAGTTTGTGTTCAATACAACAGTTTGAAGAAAACACAAACTTTCACACAATAGGTTTTTAGTATTTTTTCGGACCAAGACAAATGTTTTCCTAGTTAACCGGAAGATCCGGTCCTTTGCTCAAATTTGGGTCAAATCGAATTAGCAGTTTCGATAAAACGGATAACCACAACGTCGTTCATTCTTAACAATACGGAACGAGGTGGTGCTGGTGGTGATGGTGGTGATGGTGGTATTGAGGTGCTGGTAGTAGTAGTACAACAACAACAACAACAACAACAACAACAAACAACAACAACAACAACAACAACAACAACAACAACAACAACAATAACAACAACAACAACAACAACAATAGTAGGGTTTGAGAGAGCACTTTTATTTAATAATACAAATGAAGCATTTTGTAAATAATAAAAACATATTTCTTTGTTCGAACAATCTTGTTATGTCTCTTATAACCGTGTAGAAATGTCATCCCAGCAGTATACACACACACCTGAAGAGCCTAACAGCTATGTAGAGCAGCCTAATGGTTCTGTATCTGAACAGACGACGTGGAAATGCTCATCAGTTAATAATTAATTAATCAATGGACAGTTCCACTTTATTCATCCAGCATATGACGTCATAATCAACCACGTGACGTGTAGAATGACATCATAATGAATGACGTCATTATGACGTAGATAAGTACGTCACCAACGCATATTTGAAGACGGACTATGCGTTGTTGTACGGATTGTACTATTATTTACGACTTAATACTATTATTTACTATTTAATACATATTCTGTTGAATATTTTGAAACTATTGCCATAGGCAGCAACAGCACCCAGTCAAATTAGTTACAAAATATTCAAGATCGATCAATCACAACACGGCGAAGTGTCGGTGGAGCTTAGCTAAAAGTGGACGGGACATTGCTAAAACTGGAAAAGTCCTTTAGGTATTTAAGTTCAACTACGATAACGAAGTGACATCAGCGATAACGCTTAGAAATAGAGGGATACATTTCTAGCTATGCTCCGTCCATTTCTAGCTAAGCTCCGCCTACTTTTTTTTTTGCTCGTGTTGGTATCGATTTATATACGTTCAATCCTGAATATCCTAGAATCCCACATTCAAGCTAAACTATTCAAGGTAAGCTGTTGTATATTTTGAGACTAATTTCACTGGGTGCTGTTGCTGCCTATAGCAGAATGTTTATTAAAAAGTAAATCCACCAATGATATACAATTCGTACACTTGACGGATTTTTTCACGCAGAATTCGACGTCATTATGAATGCGACCTCAGTTAACTAGTGATGTATTTGATCATGACGTCAGATAATTGACTGACCAATGGGATCCATACATTGTAATACACTAATGCCGGTGTTCTCACTAGAGACTTAATCCGGAATAACGCCATGAAGTACGGCGTTATTCCTGATTAACTCTCTAGTGAGAACACGGCCTAGATATTTGATATCACAGTGATGAAAGTGGCTAGTAACCCTCCTAAATAATGCACGTTTCTGGGAGCACACACGCGTGCATACACACACGCATGCGCAGAATAATTCACGGACGAATTCTTATATTTATATGTATATTTATTATATTATTATGATTCCTATATTTATAGCAAATCCTATTTTTGTTAACCATATTTATAGGAAATTCTATAAAAAATTTCGGTCAGATCAGTAATTAGGCTTATGAGTAAGTCTTATTTCTTGACACTTAGGCCGTGTTCTCACTAGAGACTATGGCCGTGTTCTCACTGGAGAGTTAATCAGGAATAACGCCATACCTCAGTATTGCGCTACGCTGGTTAAGTCTCAAGTGAGCACACGCCCTAAACCGTGTTTTTACTAGAGACTAAACCGGCGTAACGCAATACTGAGGTATGGCGTTATTCCTGATTAACTCGCTAGCGAGAACGCGGCCATAGATTCATTGTCATTCAAGGAATTCTAGTGTTGAGACTGTATCGTTGAGAACGTTATTGTTAACAAGCCTGTAGCGGCAACATTTCCCAGTCGTTTTAAACAACACGTGATTTAAACAACATGTGATTGTCTTGAAATTGAATATCTGAGAAATCAGTGTCGAAAAGCTAAAACTAAACAATAATTATTTTTACGAATACATTTCAGCAATCCGTAATTCGTATTCTCCTACAACTCTGAAAATACATCTGCGCTATAAATATTATTCCCATAAATAATTTTTTTTCCAGTGAATGGCGTGGGCTGTTTTGGATCAAAGTAAGGCAATAAATCTTATGTAATTTCATATTATCCAAAACGATTGCGAACCGAAATTGATATGTTTCAAAAACATTTATTTAATAATTTCCTAGTATTTAATTTAGATACAAAATGGTCGGTAATTTTAAATATAAAATTCAGTATTGTGCTTGTCTTTTGAATGTTTCCGGCCACGAACGAGGAAGTAGAATGCCATAATAACGATTACGGTAATCATTTTAACCCTTGTAATACTGATGTCACATTTGAAAATAGTTGCATAATCAGTAAAAAGAATTCACATTTCCAGAGTATCCATCAGTCAATCCGACGTCATATTACGGCATAATCGCTAAGTTGCGTGTATGATGACGCCATAATGCTTACGTCACAAATGATTCCATTTGGCCCCGTGTTTAACTCTTAATAGTACGACACGTTGTACGAATTGTATGTCTCTAGTATTGTATGACATAGGCAGCAACAGCGCCCAGTCAAATTAGTTCCAAAATATTCAATAGCTTATCTGCATAGTTTTCTGGAAATTGATAGTCAGAGTTCAGGGTCGGATCGATCCGAACACGAGCGAGGTCTGGTTGGAGCTTAGTTAGAGATGGGCGCGGCATAGCTAGGTCCATTGCGTGTAGGCCCTATATCCATCTTGGCAAAAATGCCACTGTAATATGTTGCTGTCGTAGAGAGCAACAGCTTGCAGCAACATTGTTTCTAAAGCAAACTGAAGCTGTCATATAAAAATGAATAGATTTAAGTACTTTTTAGTTTTAGTGCTCTATGAGTTAATATTGATTGATTGATTGATTGATTGAGTGATTGGCAGCCATTGAAATATGACATGCTTAACAGGCAGATTGTGACTAGATGCCACGACCAACCGACCGACCGATCAAATCAATCAATCAGCCAGCCAGAGACATTAATCAACCTAACAAACCAATCAATCAATCAGTTAATCTTGATGGATCCTGATTGATCTTGATCTTGATCAATCAATCAATCAATCAATCAATCAATCAACCAATCAATCAATCAATCAATCAATCAATCAATCAACTAGGAATCAAAACAACTGATCGATTAATCTATCAATCTATCAATCTATCGATCAATCGATCAAACAGATCGACCAAGATCCATCATGATCGATTACAATCGATTGATCGGTCTATCTATTAATGAGCGATCAACCTCATAATCACAACTCCTAATTTGTGTATCACTTATATACACGGCATAATACTACAGATGATTCAACGGTGAAATATACAGTACATTAATAACCAAGACATAATGGCAGTCAGTAAAATATGAGCAAATAATTATGGAGTCCGTTCTTTCTCTTCCCTACAACTGAGAGGAGGTATCAGTCTCGCATTTCATCGGTCAATTATCGTCAGTGAAAGTGATTAACCAATGAAACTTGTGACAGCTCTTCTTGTTTCAAGAGACAAAATGGCGCCTATATTGAAAATCGTCTTGTTCTTTTCGGCCTCAAGGCGCAATAAAATGTTGTATAAATGTATTATGCTAGGTAATTATATCACACGGGTCTTTAAGCTATTCGCAAATATGACAATAATAATAATAATTATATCTTTGGTTAACTAGTTTCAACTGAACATAACAAAGGACTGTGGAAAAAATGACAAGAAACTTTGGTCCCATTCGTAGAAAATAGTCCCTGTATAGAAATTATAATCGATCATTATTTCTATACCACAGTCCGCCGTCGTGACAAGATATCTAATGAAGATTCGACTGAAATTCCATCCTTATGATTTGAAAACAATTTGAGAGAAAGCCGTTGATGTTTAAATCCCCGGGCGCACATACCCGACACGACCAGATACGTTTCAGGTCGGGAATATGTATACATGGGGATTTAATTGTCCGCCTGCTGAATTTCAGCCGACTACATTTTCCATGGGGTTTAACTCTAGATAGGCTAAATATTTTGGAAACTATTTGACTGAAAGTTGTTGTTGTTGGCTAAGCCGCCAACAACTTTCAGTCAAATTGTTTTCAAAATATGCACAGGTCCCAGAGGTATTGCCGATTGAAATTTGTGTCTGCTGCCTTGCAGAAATCAGACAGCCAAGCAGTCAAAATGCTTTCCTAAATAGCAAATATGAAACACGTGACACGACCTATGTTTATACTAATTTCACATGGCGATTGGTAATAGCAATAGTAACAGAAACATGGCGTAATTTTTTCCAAAAAGCTGAATAGACAAAATAATAACAACAGACAGCAGACGATCAGATAATGGGTACGTCATCAACACGAACTGAATGCCGCTGTGACGTCACTAAGCACTGTATTCATTTGTGACACTGCTAGGACAACTTGGTCAAATGGAAACAGAATTCATCCATTCTTTCATTCATTAAATTTACACCTCGCAAACGTTGAACTTGAACTTGAGCTAACTCACTAAGTTTTCATGGTAGTTGAGGAGATGGTTCGATTATTCTCCCTATGGCCATCACTGTGTATTATACAGTGTATATGCATATAGAATTTCAATTGGTATTCAGTAATAAATTTCTACATGCTATTTTTAGCATCTTGTCTATTTTTTATTTCTGGGAACGATTTGGCTGAAGGTGATGGTTGGCTCAATGAAATTGTTTTCAAAATAATCAACAACGTCTATAACTTCTATGGGTCTCTTTGAGTCAAGTGATATTGTGTATTTAGATTAAACAGTGTGGTCAATAAGGTCCGGGGAAGAGATCTGTCGATAGTCGGTAATTAAAATTACTGGTCACGATCTGACCTCCCTAAACAACTACAGGAATTCATTGATCCGCTTCGTCACGTATTCTTTCAATTCGTTGTATGTCGTCCGCTGTACTTGCACGGTCTCTCCCCAACCACTAGTTGTACGACAGAGATACTAACCTCAAAATTATGCATTTTCTTCAGTCGCATCCAAACAATTATTTCCATTTCATGTCGTCTGTCATATTTGAGTGTTTCCTTCTGTCTTTAGTCGTCTGCGTAAGATTTTACGCGTACTCAATATTTTTATCTCGTGAAATCACGTTCTCGTCCTTTTGTTATTGTCTCAGTGCGAGTTCTCGTCATAATTGCACGTTCACTTCTCTCTTCTGTCGTCTGCTTGTAATCACGTTAGTCGAACTTATACTACCCTGATTAGGCAGGTTACGGGGCCGGTACTAGACCAATACGGCCCGGTATTGGCCTAGTACCAGCCCGGTAACCCGCGTTAGCAGGATTATAGTCCAGTGTAAGTGTCTGAGTTTATATTATTATTTGTTATTTTATATAACCTCCTCTATATACAAAATCTTCACAGGTTTCACCTGATAAATACGTATATAATTATTATTTTTTTATTATTAATATTATGTAAAAAATAAACATTACTATATTCATGACATGTTTTAGCGTTCGCCTCCGGTAGTCTTTCGTTCTGGAACGATGGAAGTTCGGTGGATATAGGCCTATGTTCTCCGGTAATAACCCTTAATTTCATCCCGATAACACAGAACGTTTGTTTTAAATGACGAAATTAATAAAATAATCAATTTCTAGCTATGTTCCGCCCAATTTGTACGCGTATTTGAACAGATTTTAACATTTTGAACACTAAATTCAGAAACTCTCAATTTCAAGGTAATTATACAGGTAAGCTGTTGAATATTTTGACACTAATTTGACTGTGTGCCGTTGCTGCCAATGGCAGCAACGGCTCACATTCAAATTTGTTTCAAAATTTTCAACAGTATGTTTATTAAATTCTAAATTCACAAACGACATACAATTGTGACGATTACGATTGAACCTTTGTCCTTTTCGTGGCGGACATACGTCATCTGATTGTGACATCAGCTAACAAGTGGCGTATTTTGATTATGACGTCAGATATTTGAGTGACAGATGGGATCCCTCCGTTTCTGAGATCTTCTGAGAATAATTTGACTGAAAATCGATGCTGCACAAGAAATCATTGATTCTCAACAAAACTGTGTGTGAAATCGTCATCATAATTTGTAATATCTCCTTAATTAATTACCTGCCTGCTAAGTTTCTACAGACTACATTTTCCATGGGATTTAACTCTGGATAAGCTGAATATTTTGAAAACGATTTGACTGAAAGTTGTTGGTGGCTAAGCCACCAACAACTTTCAGTCAAATTGTTTTCAAAATCTTTAGCATGTGCTGAGTTATAGCCCATTGAAATTAGTGGCTGGTGGCTTGCAGTAGTCAGACAGACAGTCACTATTATTTGATATAGCTGTCAGCTTCCAGGGTCACATAAATTTGTTCCGCGTTTAATATCGGCACCTTTTGGGTGAAAAAACCCCACTTATTTAAATTAAATTTTTTGGTATTTTAGCAGCAGTTTAAAAGGTAAATAATCCCACAGAAACAGAAAACGACTAACCATTCTGCGTTAGTCACAAAGTCTGGTACTCCGTCATTAACTGCATGGGATGGTGAGTAGCTATGTGTCCATTACTCACAGGAATAGCACTTGTCCTCATCTCGCCGCTAGGTGACGTGCAGTGAGGGTCGAGCGAGTGTTGCAATGACATGGCCGCTAGGTGGTGATTATGGTGAGATAACATAGGCGCTGACTGGTGATGATGATGGTGCGGCTGGAGTGGGTGTTGTTGTTGTTGTTGTTGATGGTGACTGTTCGAATGGTGATTATTATTATCATTATACGCGCCTATGTGTGTGAGTCCGTGGCTCTTATGCAAGTGCAATGACGAGTCAGTTGTCGCGTACAGGTGTTGTTGTGGGTGTTGCTGTGGTTGCTGGTGTTGCTGATGTGGGTCTGTTGGCGATAAATGTTGGTTCAGATGTGGCTTCATTGGCGGCGATGGCGTGTCTCCTGTCTCCATTTTCACGTGACCGGAAATACTATCAGGATCACCGGTACTGTTATCATCGCTTCCGATATCTAGTTTTCCGCAAGGCGAACCAGAATCTTTATGTATCACGTGATCCCTGGAAAACAAAAACTAAATCATGAATATGAAATTTGGATGTGAGGCATAACAGAACACTGGAAGCTAAATTTAATTTGATTTTAATTTAATTTAACTTAATTTAATTTAATTTAATTTAATTTAATATTGCAGGAATAGACATAAATCCACAGACAATATAGGCCTACATTGTTACATTTAAATCTGTATTACCATATTGCCTTAAGGCAACCCAAGATGCTGAGATCACATACTGCCTTAAGGAAACCCAAGATGCTGAGATCACATACTGCCATAAGGCGACCCAAGAAAACCTGGCCACATACTGCCTTATCTTATGTCTCCTTAAGGCAGCATGTGGCCTTAGCATATTGAGTCACCTTACTGCCTTAAGGTGACCCAAGATGCCGAGGCCACATACTGCCTTACAGTAGCACAATATGCCGAGGTCACATACTGCCTTAAGGAGACACAAGATAATGAGGCCACATACTACCTTAAGGCGACACAAGCTAACCAGGTCACATACTGCCTTAGGGAAGTATGTGGGTTGGTTATCTTGTGTCGCCTTAAGGTAGTATGTAAGCTGGCTATTTTGAGTCGCCTTAAGGTAGTATGAAACCTGGATATCTTGAGTTGCCTTAAGGCAGTATGTAGCCTGTGTACCTTGAGTCGCCTTAAGGCAGTATGTGGCCTGCGTATCTTGAGTGGCCTTAAGGCAGTATGAAACCTGGGTATCTTGAGTCGCCTTAAGGCAGTATGTAGACTGGGTATCTTGAGTCGCCTTAAGACAGTATGTGGCCTGGGTATCTGGAGTCGCATTAAGGCAGTATGTAGACTGGGTATCTTGAGTCGCCTTAAGGCAGTATGTGGTCTGTGTATCTTGAGTCGCATTAAGGCAGTATGTAGCATGGGTATCTTGAGTCGCCTTAAGACAGTATGTGGCCTGGGTATCTGAAGTCGCCTTAAGGCAGTATGTGGCCTGGGTATCTGGAGTCGCCTTAAGGCAGTATGTGGCCTGTGTATCTTGAGTCGCATTAGGGCAGTATGTGGGTTGGTTATTTTGTGTCGCCTTAAGGCAGTATGTGGCCGCAGCGTTTCCTTAAGGCATCGTGTGGACTCAGCATCTTATGCCACCCTACGGCGGTATCTCGCACCTCTAAGGCAGGATGTGGTCTGAACCACATCTTGTCTTACGGCGACACAAAAATGTTCAGACCACATCCTGCCTTAAAGGTGCATATTTAGTTTTACAGAAATATGCTTGAAGGTAAAATTGTCAAAATTGTATGTATACTTTTAGGGGCTTAAATTGTGGGTTTCGTTGTAATGAAACGAAAGAAATCTTAACATATGAACTGATGCTTTCTTTACGTATAAATTAATATAACTCTTTAAGTTGGGAAGAGTCCGGAATTCGACTTCGCAATTAAAACAAATTACAGTAACTTTTAAGGAATGATATCAGCATATGTTAAGATGTATTTCGCTTCATTACATTGCGGTACACAAATTAAATGATAACTAATCCCATCTCTTGATAGCTACTCAGGCGATCAAACACGCCGGCCATAAACTATCCAGGTAATTGTAAGCCTTTTATCACGCCGCTAAGGAAAGATATTCAGGATTTAGTAGTTAAATGTTGGTACATTTCTACACCCTATGATGGCTGTCATGATTTACTTTTCAACCAATCAGAAAAACCCTGTTGTGTCTGCCTCGGTATGTACGCTGAGTCATAGAGGCTCCAGCTATAGTTAGGCAAAGTAGTATAAAAGCAATCCTACAGGTAAGCTGTTGAATATTTTGAAACCAATTTGATTGGAAGCTGTTGCTAGGCAGCAACAACTTCCAGTCAAATTAGTTTCAAAATATTCAATGGGATGAGCATTACATAATAAAGAATGTGATGCATTGGAGCTTACATGACACCACACACAATAGCTTGAGGAGACAAAATGGTGTCGATCACTGTTCAACATTTACTCGATATTACAAAACAGATAATTGCGATACAGATCAGAGAATGTGACAGGATATGAATGATATGGAATCTATACAACATTTGAGATGAGATTAGTATCGCTTTAAGCGTCTCAACCCTTTGACACTCAACTCGGCCAAAATCGGCCTATTGCAGTGGTCTCCATTTGCATATACCAAGAGAAGAATATTTCTGAAAATTTATCACTGAAATGACTGGCTCGATAACCAAGCCAGTCATTCCAGCGATAAATTTTCAAAAACATTCTTCTCTTGGTCTGCAAATGGACATTTTCTATGAGAAAATTAAAGTTTTCTTGAACAGATTTACGGGCTAATGGGTGGAAAGGACACAGGTTAAATGATTTTATTTTCACGTATTTTGCTGTAAATATACACCTTTAACGCGACATAAGATGCTTACATCCATTGTTTCTTATGATCCTTGGATTGTGGGGTCACGAGGACCCCTTACCCTGAAATTTTGGGGAATTGTAATCTAGCGATCCCAAAGTGAAATCGGAGGTTCCCATTCCTACTAAAATTAGATGGTACCATGGACTCGCAACTATGAATTGTGGGGTCCTATGCTAGATTTTTTAGGCATTTTTGTGCAAAGACGACTATAAAATTACCCAATGATACAAGATTTTCAGGGGTCGCATGGGACCCAATACTAATTTTGTGGGTCCCAAAATCCATTTTGGGGGTATATACCCTCAAAGGACCCTTATGAGAATCCCTGCTTACATCACATACTGCCTTAAGGTGTAGTAAGAGACCCAGGCCGTATACTGCTCACTGTTTACCGATTTAAAAAAGAAAAATTATAAAAATGCCAGTCTGTAAGCTATCGCCCGATTCGTCTCCATCGGAGGACGCGTACCTAGAGCAGTATTTTTGCTCATTTTGGCGCTCTTAGATAACGAACCTGGTTCGTGCCTCGATGCGGGAATATAGAACCGTTTCATTACAGGAGAAATGTTGAAACTGTTGCTGCGAATGCGATTCCGACAATGGCACTTTAAAATTCTAATTAAATGGAGTAATGGCGTGGGTGAGGTGGGCTGGAATGGGGTTAGGGTGATGTGCGGGTGATGTGGGAGCGATGTGTGAGTGATATGCTAACGATAAACGGTTTCGATGCTCGCGTTATACCCAAGTCTCAAGCCATTACACTTGATAACCGGGTTTATCCAGTCTACAGTTGAACCTGTTTGTAAGGGGCATTTACTTTTGGGGCTTAAAGAAGGAAGTTTTTAAAAACGGGTGGTCGTAAGACCACCCGTCTTAACCAACCACCATCATTTTGAACCAGAATATATTTACTGTAAAAAATAGCTTGTATTAAGTGACCATCTCGCTTTAGCGACCACCAATATGGTCCGTACAGTGGTCGTACTATACAGGTTTTATCGTATATATTAAAGGAGGCAGTTATGCAGCTAACTTTCTATACGAGGTTCAAATGATGGAATATAAACACTTAATTTCTGAAGCAGGTTTCTCTGGAAGCCATTGTTCTATTAAATAGCAACTAGTTGCAGTAATGTCATTAAAAAGAGAAGATTAACAACTGAAGCTGAGTAATAGATTAATAGATGGCGATAATTCAGCATCAATTTGGTTTAGAGAGTTGATTTATTTCCATACCTTGACTAGGCTTAAGGTAATGCATGGCATATACATTTCAAAGACCTAAATTAACAGGTGTTCACTGCATAGCGTCTCTGCCGTCGTCTTTATCGTCGTCTTTGTCGTCGCCTACGTCGTCGCCTTCGTCGTGGTCGTCGTCTTATGACAACTCGTCATTCATGAATCACTCACGTGAATTGTCTCGTTATCAAACCAAATTCAACAAAATTATAATTTCTTCTTATACGACCCACCCCAACACGATTTGACACACCCTCCCCACTGAACACAAGCGTGTTACAGTCACGCAGCTACTCGTCAAAATGATGAGGTATTTCTTAGGAATTTGAAATGGCGAGGTGTTTGGTGTTTTCCTTTTTGCTACGAGAGATAACTCTCGTGGCTAAGGATAAAATTTCAAACCGAGACATATCTTGTCAAGATATACTTTGAGCGAATTGACTGGCTGGTTCTTTGCCCTGATTTCGTCAGAATTTTTTTAATTGTTTTAGAAGAAGGGCGATTATTGATGCGTGCGTGCGTGCGTGCGTGCGTGCGTGCGTGCGTGCGTGCGTGCGTGCGTGCGCATATTTGCCTAGAAAATTGAAGCGAACCTACCTCATCATTCGAAATTTATCATGTGCAAAACCTTTGGTACCTCATGTTACTGGGCCAGTACTGGGCCAGTACTGGGCCATTATGGCCCGGTATTGTCCCAGTACCGGCCCGATAACCTGTGTTACCAGAGAAATTTTTTGTTTGCAATTAAATTTTAGTTCTGAATTTACATTCCGGATCTGAACCCGTATTAAATACCGAATTTGATATCGACGTGCCCGTTAGTAAACGGCACCAGCTGACCAATATCGAATTCGATATTGGCGCGACCATTGGTCAACGGCGCATGGGAACAACATCAAGTGCTAGCCTATTTGCACCGATTTGAAACAATATCAAATTACAAAATTTGATATTGACGTATTACATCATCTTCATCATTAAATTTTTAATGTCACTATCATTTTAACATCAACGTTATTATTAACGTTTTTATTATTATCATCAATATTATTATCCTTATCATCAATATTATCGTTTTTATCATCATTATTATTACGGTATCAATGACATCATCATTATCATCATCATCATCATCATCATCATCATCATCATCATCATCATCATCAGCAGCAGCAGCAGCAGCAGCAGTAGTAGTAGTAGTAGTAGTAGTAGTAGTAGTAGTAGTAGTAGTAGTAGTAGTAGTAGTAGTAGTAGTAATCAATTTATGTTGTTATTATTATTATTGTTATTATTATTATTATTATTATTATTATTACTATTATTATTATTATTATTATTATTATTATTATTATTATTACTATTATTATATTATTATTTTTCAATATATGGTTAATAATAATAATAATAATAATAATAATAATAATATTATTATTATTATTATTATTATTATTATTATTATTAATAATAATAATAATAATAATAATAATAATTAATTTACGGTTAATATTTTGTTAGATTAGTAACAGTTTAACTGATAATCTTCAAAGTGTCACTTCCGTGCGGTAATTATCAGCCCTAAAGATGGGACAGTTTCAGGTAAAATGAGATCTTAACCCTTTTATGCCCAAAGTCTTAATTCGAATACCGGTACTCATTTACAAGTTAAGAAAGTGGGCTGAATATTTTGAAACTAATTTGACTGGGAACTGTTGCTGCCTCTACAGCTCCCTGTTAAATTAGCTTCAAAATAGCCAACAGCTTACCTGTAGGCCTATAGTTACCGTGAAATTACAATTCTGCTAATTCAGGGTTCAATGGGTTAAACTATTTAACAGCCTACCTATTTGGTTAGCTTCAAATTCAGACGTAGGTATTTAACAGTTGAAAGGGTTCAAATATTGTAAGGCGATATGTAGATGTAATATTATCATATTTCATTTTTAATGTTAAATAAATAATAAGTATATCATCGGTTATTGGGCCTTGCTTGGCCACGTCACGGATACGCTGGATGGTGGGTAGGGTGCGTGAGGTGGGGTGCATAGCGGGGTGTAAAATAATATTTAGAAAATGTCTGATATCGTAGCGTGTTTAAAGGTACATTTGCTATAACGTATTATTATAAATTTTAGAAATTATTATTTATTTATTTATTTATTTATTACTGAATAAGTTATTATAACAGGTTAATTACTGAAGAAATAAATTACAGATGATTTTTAGCGAAAGAAGGTGAATAAAGAATGATAATAAAGAACATAAGAAAAATAACTGTTTAAAATATATAAAATTAATTGAATTGAATTAGTTAGGTTATTTGGTAACCTGCTGCTGCTGCTAATAATACTACTACTACTACTACCACTACTACTACTACTACTACTACTACTACTACTACTACTACTACTACTACTACTACTACTACTACTAATAATAATAATAATAATAATAATAATAAATTATAATTTATTATTATTATTATTATTATTATTATTATTATTATTATTATTATTATTATTAACATTTGGCCAACGACATGTTACTAACCTAAGTAGGCCTACTCGAGTCAATTACCATATTGAATGACTTTTGGTAATCCACAGGATGACTGTGTCCTTAAGACTGCTGACCGTATTGTATGGCTCAGAAATAACGTAAATTGTTTCCAAAACAACAAAAAAGAAACATTTAGTTAGGACAATTTTGAACACGATGTAAGAAATGTTCTGTTGAACATTTTGAACATAATTGAATTAGAAGACATTGCTGCCTTAGGCAGCAATGTCTTCTAATTCAATTACGTACAAAATATTCAACAGTAGGCTACGTTTTATTTGGTTTTGGAAACATTATTAGTTATTTCTTAGCTGAACTATACGACCACACGTCTTAACCCGTTACCCAATTTTGTCATAGAAAATGTCAATTTTCCGACAAAGAGAAGATAATTTTTGAAAGTTTACCACTGGAATGACTGGCTCGGTTATCGAGCCAGTCATTCCAGTGGTAAGTTTTCAAAAATTGTCTTCTCTTGGTCGGAAAATGGGAATTTCTTCAGACAACTGCCGTTTTTGGCTGATATGAGTGCTAAAAGTTAACAAAGACATTTTGTGGGGTTACCTCTCCTAATAACAACTGACCACTATGGTCAGGTTTAACTTTATTGCTACTGACCTGTCCTTCGCTTCCGCCGCTCTGTCCCTCTGTCTCCGATTCTTAAACCAGTTGCTGACTTGAGTAGTCGTTAATCCGGTCCCCTCCGCCAGTTCGCGCTTCTCACGTGGCGACGGATAAGGATTATGCGTGTACCAGTCCTTAAGAACATTCCGAGATTTCTCCTTAAAACAATAACTCGTCTCCTCCCCGTCCCAAATTGTCCTGGGTAGCGGGAATTTCCTCCGAACACGGTACTTCCCTACCGCTCCCAAAGGTCTCCCTCGTAACTTTTCCGCTTCTAAGTAATGCGCCTTTAACCACAGGTTCTGTAACTTCGGGTGATTATGCAGAGCGAATTGGTTATTTTCCATAATCCGGTAGAGATCTTTAAAGTTCCCTCTTTGGAAAGCGACCACTGCCTTTGCCTTTAGAACACTTTCGCACTTATGAAGATGCTCGCACGCCGGTAATGACCACAAAAATCTGGCTAATCGGTCAATATTCCCGCTCTGTTGTAACACCTCGCAAACACACGCCACTTGTTCTTGGGTAAAACCGAATGAGGGTACCATCTGAGTGGGTGACGGTACCCCCTGTCCTTGTTGATGAGGCTCCCCTAGCATGGTCAGGTCCCCAGCGCAGCTAGCCGAGAGTGCCGTACGCGGCGGTGGTGGTACCACGGAATGAATGTTAGCCGCTGAAATACAAGTCAAAATCACAAAAATCAACACTCATAATAATAATATAATTCACTGGGTGTGTAATTATGTATAGAGCGGTGGTACTTTTACGCGAGTTCCCTATCGGGGACGCGAGTACGCATGACTTAGGTCCTGACATCCGTGGCGAATGCCTGCCCTCCGATTGGCTCACGCATCCACTATCAACCCGGTATTAATTCCGTACAATGGCCCGAGTAAATTATTCGCCATGGCAACGGTGTCAATCATGTAACCTTACCCCTAGGAAGGTGTAAACTTCTCCGAGGCAGTACGAGGTATAAGATTAGTTCCTATTTCTGATGCACACATTGAGAAATAAATAATGTTCAAGGTACAGACATATACGATATATTTTCTGCGGGTCGCTACAACTTCTTATAATAGAGTCCTGCTCAGAAATATGTTAATATATTTCCCAAACAAAAACAGAAGCGTGCTAGTTAGTAAGAATTGTTCTGCTTGAATACTTTGAACATAATTTGAATGGAAGACATCGTAGGAAGCAATGTCTTCTAATCCAACTATGTTCAAAATATTCAGCAGTACGTTTTATTTTTTTATTGGAAAAACATGTTAAGTTATTTCTTAAATTCTCAGATGTAATATACTAGGCTGTGTAAACCGTACACCACGCTATATAATATATTTATATATCATCGCATTCGCGTAACAATACATTAGGTTATTAACCCTCCCAAGAAATAAGTTCCAATTTTCAGTTTCAGTTAAGTTGTCTTTAGAAACACAACATTATTTCTAGGAAATGTAAAACTATGCAATTGTTGTTAACAATAATGAAAAATTTTGACTTAAAAGAGCGATTTTGAAATTTTATTTACAGACATCTCCCAATCAATTAGATTCAAAATAGTCAAGAACGTACATATAGGCTTATAATTAGCTTAAAATCGGGATTCTGGGAATTCAGAGTCGATTTATTTTCAAAATATTCAACACCTTACAAGTCTCGTTACATTAACCCTTTAACACTCAAATCAGCTAAAAGGGCGTCTGCCAGTGGTCTTTAGAAATGTCCATTTGCAGACCAAGAGGAGACTATTTTTGAGAATTTACCACAGGAATGACTGGCTCGATAACCGAGCCAGTCATTCCTGTGGTAAATTAAAAAAAAAATCTCTTGTTCTGAAATGGACAGATTCTATGAGAAAATTTAAATTTTTTTGGAACAAATTCGAGGGTTAAATGGTCTATTTAGATTCTAGGAATTCAGGATTAAAATGGGTAACAATTCTAACTACGAAACATAGGTCTACGTTCCAAGACGAATCTTTTCAACTGAGGCGTGAAATTAAAGAGGGGTGAAGGGCCGACGCTACATTTATACATAACTATAACTTGTTATTATCGTAAATTGTATATCTTGCTCATAAAAAAATTCAGGCTTTTCCTAACAAAAAAATAAAAGCCCAGACGTGGCAATCCAATCGCCATATTAAGTTTATTCTACACATTCGGACATATAGTATTAGCGTAAATTTTATGTCAGTTAAGATGACATCGCGTCTGAAGGAAGCTCTAATAGGACTTAATTTCTGAACATTTACACCACATCCCACACATCCCCACCCCACACACCACAAACGTCTACAAATTTACCATGACCATAACACGCACGAGTCAGATAATTTTATGGCATGTTTAGAAAGACAATATTTACCCTCGCACACGTTTACTAATGAGAGCCGCCAACAACACCATAATTCGCTGAACTACAAACGTTTGAATTTAGATTCGATAAATGGAGGGTAATGTTAATAGGTTTTTTGTAGCATGTGCACTGGATGGACTCTCAGATCGCTGATTAATTTCAAAATATCATATTTAAATAGCTACTTTCTCAGCTTAAACATAACGTTACTTTCGCAGCAGCTTTTTGCAGCAGACGTCTTCATATAAGACCAAAACAGTGGTATATTTTCACAATGGCTTTTCGGAGTAGGCCTACAGTTTTCTTATATTCGCAGGCCTATATGATTCGAAGTTGTCTTTCAAGAATAAATTTATGGATTATTGAGACAAAATTTATAGATTTTTCATAAGGTTTCGCACGTAAATAGTTCGACTCATGGTCAACTTTTAAGATTAACTTCAAACACGAACTTAGCACAACATTCGCACATAAGGTATTCCATCCCTTATTAGGTGAAGTGCGAAAGGATGTCAAAAAATCTTTTCAAATGTTCGTCCTCAAAATTTTTTTTACTTTCAATTAATCCATTTATATTCGATAATACGCCTTACAACGTCCAGTCCGCTCAAGTTCCAACTTCTGTTTAGTCCCTGTTGATGCTGGACAGACCTAGTAGGTAAGATGTCTACAGCCCTTAACTGTTTATCCTCTGAATGTCTGCAAACTACATTTTCTATATGGTTTAACTCCGAGTCTGCTGAATATTTTGAAAACAATTTGACTGAAAGTTGTTGGTGGCTAAGCAGATCCAGAGTTATTGCCTTTAAAATTACTGTCTGGTGGCTTGCACCCGTCGGGTTGGTAATGATTTTATTGGAAAAGCGAATCATGTTTACCTACTATACGGCTCTAATTCATATTTGTCCAAAGTCCTTAGTACAAAAAAATAGTGGTGCCAAGTCAGACACGTGCTTCCCAATGTAAACGACTCGAAACACGGCGCAAAGAAAAAATCATGTTATTAAATGATTTTTACACTACACGACATATAAATTGTGTACATATGAAATTTCAAATCTAGGCCACAAAGTTATAAGTTATATTAAATCTGTCGAAAAGAACTCTAGAATTTTACGGCTGAATACGATTTGCAACGAAAACTGGTGTTCTAGTAGACCGAGCATCTTTGAAATGGTAATGCGGTAAGCTGTTGTTAGCTAAGGTATAATTCATGGCAACATGTTGCGGGCAACATTATTTTAAGATTGACCACATAAATGGACCTTTCCAGTTTAGTCATCAATCGCATGACGTCATAATTAACTACGTGGCGTGTAGAATGACGTCATAGTCAATGATGACATGAATAACCTAGATAGGTTCGTCACGAACGCTTAATTGATGACGGACTAAGCGTTGTTGTACGAATTGTATGTCTTTACTATTTAATAAAGATTTTGTTGAATATTTTGAAACTAATTTAACTGGCGCTGCCTATGGCAACAACAGCTCCAAGTCAATTTAGTTTCAAAATAGTCAACAACTGTCCTGTATAGTTATGTTGGAATTGAGATCCTTGTGTGTCACGGGTCAAATCCTAAGATAGACTGTCGAAGGAACAGCACCCAGTCAAATTAGTTTCAAAATATTCAACAGGTTACCTGTAGAGTTTTCTGAGAATTGATAGTCAGAGAGTTCAGCGATCGATCGATCCCAACACGGGAACAGCGTGGGTGGAGCTTAGCTAGAGATGGGCGAGGCATAGCTAAAACTGGATTCCTCAGAACATTAACTTCCCATCACTTTGTAGAGAGGTTGAAGAGAAATTCGCAGAGGCCAGCCATAAAACTATTATACCATGGCAACGCAGCTTACTGGGCCACTATTGAACCGATACGGCTAGGTATTGGCGCCAGTTCCGGCCCAGTAACAGGCATTTATCGGGTTAAAATTAAGTTCTCCGCCCACTGCTGAAGACAAATAATCAAAGCCGATATAGTGATCACTGTGTATTCTGGAAGCATCGAATTTCAAATGTAAATCTCAATATCCAATCTACTTAGCTTTATATACAGTCAATCTTGGTTAGTCATTGAGATTATACATACATTTATTTTCGGAGTTGAAAACGTTCACTAACCCTTTCAACCCCTATAGACGAATAAAATCAACAAATTCTTTATGATATTAAAAAAATTGTGTTGAATCGTTTGAAACTAATTTTACTGGGAGCTGTTGCTGCCTGTGGCAGCAACAGCTCCCAGTCAAATTAGTTTCAAAATAGTCAACAGCTGTCCTGTATAGTTATGTTCGAATTGAGATCCTTGTGTTTCACGGGTTAAAGGCTAAGATAGACTGTCGAAGGAACGTATATCTTATACTAGTTCCCAGTCAAATTCGTTTCAAAATATTCAGAAGAATGTTTATAATATTTATTAAATTGTAACTTCATCAAAGAGATACAACAACTCGTAGGCCTACAGTAAAATTTCGATCTTCATGGCGGAGTTATAATACCACTACGCGCCATGTAATTAATTATGACATCATATGCTTGCGATGACGTCATATGCTTGTGCGCGAGATTGGATCTCGCTATTGTTTTAAGCCAATGGACCTTTCCATTTTTAGCTATGCCCGCCCACCTCTAGCTAAGCTCCACCAACACCTCGCTTGTATTAGGATCGATCGATCTCTGAACTCCCTGACTATCAATTACCAGAAAACTATACTGGTAAGCTATGAATATTTTGGAACTAATTTGACTGGGCCCTGTTGCTGCCTATGCCAACAGCATGTTTATTAAATAGTAGAGACGTACAATTCGTACAACGTGTCGGACTATTGAGTTAAAGACGGGCCAAAGAGAATCATTTATGACGCAATGATTATGACGTCATCCTACACACCGCTTAGCTGATTATGACATCATATGACGTCAAATGATAGATGGATACTCTGGAAATGTGAATTGTTCAAGCAGATGAGGTCGTTGGTATAATGACCAATATTCAATTGACTATCGGAATAATCCATCATCCAAGCATCACGGTCGATATTCAATTGGTGAATCCAACTTCTAAGTCAATCATATGACGTCATAATCAACTACGTGACGTGTAAGGTGACGTCATAATCAATTACGTCATGAACGACTTGATTTAGTCTAGTGCAGCAGAAGTATTTCATCCTGCAACTGGAGATTGAAATGTTGATCTTTGGAAGCGCAATACGAGTTCAGACTTTATATTGCTGCTTTGACCAGGATTAGCCTTTCTCTCCGGATCGCTACGATGGACCTTTCCAAGTTTATCCATCGATCACATAACGTCATATGACGTGAAACACAACTAAATGACGTCATAATCATGACGTCATCAGTGACTTGATTTAACCCGTCTTAAACGCTTAATAGTCCGACGAATTGCACGTTTTTTCTATTTAATAAACATTTGTTGAATATTTTGAAACTAATTTAGGCAGCAACAGCAACCAGTCAAATTAGTTAAAAAAATTCAACAGCTTACCTGTATCGTTTTCTGGAAATTGAGTCAGCGCGTTCAGGGATCGATCGATCCCAACACGAGCGTGATGCGGGTGGAGCTTAGCTAGAGATGGAAGAGGCGTAGCTAAAATTTGAAAGGTCCATTATGCCAAGTGGGTTCCAGTCCATCTGTGTGACATGACTGCACTAAAAGTCAAGCATCCTGGTGTATTTACTGAGTTTCTCAAACGCAACTTTACTGCGAAGAAAACAGCTGGTGTCTTTTCTGCTCTGGCTATTGACCAGGCCGACGAGCAGAACAATGCAGTAGCCAAATGTGATGGTGGGGCAGTGGCCCTCACAGAGAACCTTGTCGGCTCGCGGAGCTGGATGGTATTCGGTACTGAGATGGCCCAAGTGATTGGCCAATGGACAAGAGAAAGAAATGATATCTCCAGCATCATGAGCAGACGCCGCATGCATAGATCGCTTTTTTAATGATGTAAGATCGTTAATAACGTGTCATAGAGGTGCTGGGCACCACATTCCGTGAGGAAAGTCGTGATGTCGTGCTGGACAGCAGAGACCTTGCCGATCCGGCCACCGAAGGAATGGTGCCTCATATTCAGAGAATTGTACAAGAACAGTATGACATCTTTGTCAAAGAACGTCTTATCCAGAGAACAAAGCATATTGCTGAGTCTAGGGCTGAGGTTCGTGAGGATTTTTACGAACCGAACAAGTTCACGATATGCATGTCCGATTCACGAACTGGTATTACTATGCTAATGGATGCTAATGGATGCGATAAGTTACACCTAATAGTAAATAACATTACATTAAAGGCAGGTAGCTTCACAGGCTAACTTGAACGATCTGCCTAACATATGCAAACATATGTCACTAATACTATTTGCTGATGACACCAATGCCTTTTGCTCTGACGAAGACATAGCTACATTATATAAAAATGTAAATAAGGAAATGGAAGAAATTACTAACTGGTTTTCACTATATAAATTATCACTAAATGTGGATAAAACAAACTATATGTTATTTTCAAAATCTAGAGAATTAATAAATAAAGAGGTTCCAAAATTGTACATTAGCAATAAGGAAATTGAAAAGGCCCCCTTATGCAAAGTTCCTAGGAGTATATTTAGATAAAAACTTGACCTGGGCCAAACAAATCGAAACAGTTACTGCAAAAGTAGCAAGAGGAATAGGTGTCATCCAAAGACTAAAACCATATATGACACAGGCCACGGTTAAAACACTGTACAGCACCTTGATCCTCCCGCACCTCACTTACTGCAACGCTGTTTGGACTAACACCTACAAAAACAGAATATCCAAAATTCAAAATCTCCACAAAAAAAGCATCAAACTATTTTCTAGGCCAGCAGAGGGCCAAAACATGTTCAAAGCAGAAAATTGCTTAAGCTCACCAACATAGGAAAATCTCAAATGCTAACTATTGTCAAAGACTTTCACCACGACACTATAGCCCCCTTCTTTATAAACAATATTAACATCCACCAACATAACAGTAGAAGCAGACATAAACTACATGAGCAATACACACGGACAGACATAGGAAAACACCGAATATCATTTGCAGCCACTAAACTATGGAACAACACAAAACAGGAAACACGTGAGAAAATTCTATCAACAAAATTCTGCAAGAAAACAATAAAAAAACTACTTGATTAACACATACTAGTATTATCTAACTCATGCAGTACAGCTCAAAAATGTCCCGACTCGTCTACAAAACAAGGTAAAGTATGCTGCTGCTGCTGCTACTACTACTACTACTACTACTACTACTACTACTACTACTACTACTACTACTACTACTACTACTACTACTACTACTACTACTACTACTACTACTACTACTACTACTACTAGAATTATGACTAGATGATTCCACTTGCTATTATATCCAATAATAATTTCAATTACCATAGTAACAAACTACTGGACGAGCAGGAGAATGAGCACCCCTCCCCTCCATCCCCCTTCCCTTGTCCAAGGATGCTCCCCATTAGCCAGCATCCTGTAAACAGTATATCATCATTATAAGTAAAAGTACCCTCCCCCAAAAATATATATATGTTTATTGTTGTATCTATAATCATAGACATCCATGTATATTATTGAACTTGACTATGTTCTGTGCTTGTCTGTTACGTAACTGGATTGTCCTTATTTACTACCCATATGTATCGCTAAATAATAATAATAATAATAATAATAATAATAATAATAATAATAATAATAATAACCCAAGTGACTAATTCTTACACACACCCTGTTACAGTATTATATGTTGGTTTGCGGACTGAGAGAGGCCCACTCCAGGGGTTTTTCTTTCCACTGTAATGACTGACAAGATAATTGAACCGGTGGTGAACTCTGTGTGTGTGTGTGTGGGGGGGGCGGTTGGTTGGAATGGGGTGTGTGGGTATGGGAGGGTGATGGGTGTGCGGGGAGGGGTGGTCTCCTCTTGACTCGCGAATTGACATATTTGCTCTTTGAAATTTAAACTGTTTATGTGGATCAAGGGTCAAAGGGTTAATAAGGAAGTAGTAAATGTAATGTCTGAATTTTTAATTGTTTGTGTAAGTACTGTCTTGGCTAATTTATATATACCTGTATATATGTGTGTAAGGTGTCCGCCATAACAATAGGCACTGCCTTAGGCGGACAACCTGGTATGATTTGTGAATTCGTTTATGTTGGAATTATTGAATAAATAATCTTGAATCTTGAATCTTGAATCTTGAATCGTGTAGAAAAACACAAATGACAAACAGGGTTTCTCATAAGGGCCCTACTAATCGTATAAACCCCATAACTTGAGACCCCTAAACTTGATGCAGTGGATCCCATGGGACCCCTGAAAATCGTATATCATTGTTAAATGCTAAATAGTTTTCTAGGTTTTGCATAAACATACCCACAAAATCTAGTATTGGACCCAATAATTCATAGCTGTACCTATGGTACTCTGATCTTAGCATGGAGACAACAACTGCGTGGCAATCCCAAATTGGATTTTGGGACACCCAGATTTCAGGGTGGGATCCCTAGATTTCAAGGTGTGGGGTCACTGAGACCTCCACAATTTAGATACCATGAGAAAGATTGATGACAAGTTCTGACAACAATTGCGAGAAAATAATCGAAGGTTAATAGTCAGTTAAGTTTCATTCACATGGGCAAATCACACGTATAGGACATGCATAGATAGCTTGTCTATTAAGTTATGTATGGTTTGCGAACCACACGAATCCAATGCAAGCGAACCGACCTATGGTTTGCGATTTTCTGAACCAATGGATCTTCATAACATCCCTATTGCCGACCCCATCAAGAGGACAAACTGCCCCTGTTCGGTTGGCCTTGAATCATAGAGAAGTCACATATTCAGGTATCACCTCCAATGAACGACTGTTCCCTCTTTTCCAGGCTCTACATTGTATCACAGATACGAGATGGAGACCTCGACGAGTTCTTTGATCATATTAGATAAGAACTGCTACAAAATTCAACCTGTTACGTTGCTTGGAAGATTTGGTTCCTATGCAAGACAGTGTTCACATCGTACCTATGCAAGAAAGTGTGCACATGGGACCTATGCAAGACAGCGTTCACATGGTACCTATGCAAGACAGTGAGCACATGGTACCTATCTATGCAAGACAGTGTTCGCATGGTACTTGTGCAAGACAGTGTTCATATGGTACCTATGCAAGACAGCGTTCACATGGTACTTATGCAAGACAGTGTACACATGGCACCTATGCAAGACAGTGAGCACATGGTACCTATCTATGCAAGACAGTGTTCACATGGTACTTATGCAAGACAGTGTTGACGTGGTACTTGTGCAAGACAGTATTCACATGGCACCTATACAAGACAGCGTTCACATGGTGCCTATGCAAGACAGTGTTCACATGGTACCTATGCAAGACAGTGTTCACATGGTACTTGTGCAAGACAGTGTTCACATGGCACCTATGCAGGACAGTGTTCACATGGTACCTATGCATGACAGTGTTCAAATCCCAGATGTGGACATTACCATCCTTGCTGGGCCTGCTATTGCCAACATGCTTCGACCCGGCCATGCCATGACATTCAATTATTATGCAACACAAGTATTCCTCCTGTATATTAATTCCCACCAGCAGTGAGGCAATCGTCTTGATATTGTGTGGGATGAGTATTACCCCGAAAGGTTTAAGGCAGCTACACGAAATAGAAGCGGAAAGGGAGTTCGCAGGCGTGGGGAACCATCGAGTGCAAATCCTCGAAAGTGGCAGGAGTTTCTCCGCATTGATGGCAACAAGATGGGGCTGTTCGTCTTCCTAGCGGCAGGTGCCACCATCATGATCACTAACAAACAAGTAATTTGCCAGGTCCATGCAATCATGGGTTGAGTGGAAAAGGAGAAAAGGAGGACATATGATATGACATACACATCTCTTTCAGAAGCTATGGAAGTTTGTTGAGAGCTCGTACACTGCGGTTGCATGAAGAGCTGCAGTGGACAGTGCAAATGTATGAAGGCAGCTTCCCAGTGTACTGCCCTTTACCAATGTAGTGGAGATTGCGCAGAAACCGTACAAAACGTCATAGGCAGCAGCAATTTCCAGTCAAATTACTTTCAAAATATTCTATTGAATATTTCTTCTATTATGAAGAATTTCTCGATTATTAGTGTAGCGGGTATATCAAGTATAGAAGTATTTTTGCATTTTCTGATAATAGCTCAAAAGTAGACATACACCTAGGGCCTCGCCTAAGAGAGATCTTAAACTATCGGGACATCTCAGATTTTGGAGATACAATGATATTGACTTTAAACTTGTTTTTCTTATAGGCGTTCTTTTAAACTACACCAAATAATTATTCTTATAAGTTATGTGTAATGTAGACATCTTAAGGTTTCATTTGATATGCTATATGCCTAGACCCACATGAAATATGACACAATGACCTTGAGCGACCTCAAAATGACCTTTCCGTAGTCCAGATTTCGGCTTACCTTGGATATGCAGTAAAGAGGATTTGAAACACAAAGAACACTTTCTGATGCAACTTCTTCAAGGTACAACAGCATTTTGACTGGTTTATATATTTATCTAAGAATTGATGGCGGCCATTTGGAAAATGGGTGCCATTTCCTCTGCCATGGCCCTATTACTAAAAATCGTTCCTAGGACATGCCCTAATTGTGTGCTAAATTTGGTGCTTTTATCATAAGATGCACACTACCGCCCCATAGTTCGCATCTCACATTGCACTAGCCCGTCTTAAACGCGTATTAGTCCGTCAAGTTGTATGAATTGTATGTCTTTACTACTTAATAGGCACGCTGTTGAATATTTTGAAACTAATTAGACTGGGCGCTGTTGCTGCAATAGGCAACTTAGTTTCAAAATATTCAACAGCTTACCTGTATAGTTTTCTGGAAATTGAGATTGATCGATCCCAACACTGGCAACGCGTGGGTTGAGCTTATCTATAGATGGGCGGGGTAAAGCTAAAATTGGATTCCGCAATTAGATATTTTTAAAAGAATTGTTCAATGGTGCTATGGGACGGACCAATATATAATTTGACTTCAATGCATCGATTGGCCAATGGTTTGTAGGTTAATTAAATGTAACATTGTCCTAAAATCCAAATTGAGTGATCCGAACTGTTACTAAAGTAATGACGAACTTAACTAAGTCATTCATGACGTAATTGACTATGCCGTCAGCCTACACGTTACATAGTTGATTATGACGTCATATAATTGATGGATAAACTGGACTCCTTCCTTGGATCAAGACACTGTGGTTCATTGAGATATGTAGTTAATGGAAACAATACGCCAAACGGAAAGAAAATTCTTCACAAATGTTTTCAATGTCGTGAATTTGTCAGCAGCAACTTGATTTGGATGATGTTTTTGTTTTTGTCACTTTGACGCTGCTGCTGTTGTTGTTGTTGTTGTTGTTGTTGTTGTTGCTGCTGCTGCTGCTGCTGCTGCTGCTGCTGCTGCTGCTGCTGCTGCTGCTGCTGCTATGACGCACATCTTGCATCCGGTAGTAAAGATCCCGCATTTGACAAATGCAAGTACAATAATCCAAATTTTTAGTCGTTTCCGCGCTAATATATTATCGCCCACTCGCTTCTGTACCATTGATCAACAGGTCAAACCGGGTCTTGGTGTGCTATATCAAAACTAAATAGCCTTAACGTATATTCGTTATCTCTATTCGTAACCACTTCTCGCCATGTCTGTTTGATTTTTCCAAGCTCTTTCATCTTTCTGTCGGTTCGTTGCAAGTCAACGAACCCTAAGAATCAACTAACCCACAAATTGCGATTCCCGCTAAGACGCTCCCCCGTTATTAACGCAGATTACTGGACCCCGTATCGGTCCGGTATCGGCCCAGTAAGCTGCGTTATCTGAGTTTGGTTCGCATCGAAACACGCTGCAAATACGCTGTTTAATTCCTCGTACATATATATCGGCATACCTGGTAACCCATAGACCACGATATTCAAGTTCATGGGATAGTTTGTGTTCATGTTGGTAAGTGGAAAGAATGGTTAAGTATCCTTAAGCACGATGACTCGGGATATACCTTCTCTCAAAAACGGCCACGTGCGACATGGAAAACGCCAATTTTTGGGACCCGGAGATTGCAATTTCACATTACAGCAATCGTAATCTTTTACCCTCAGGCTCGTTGGAAGATTGATTCATTTGTCAGAAAGCTATGGTCTGGATAACTTAGCCTATTGTAAAAACCTTCGACATGGTATGCCAGCATCTAAATGACCATGTTCTATAAAGAAAGTCATTATTTTGGTCATCGGGAATGAGTCGTCTGACAGTTATCACACGACCAATCATGTATAATTGAATATTGGCGCACTAGTTAGTCAACAGCGCAGAGGTCAAAAAATAAAATATCAGATTTGCGATATTGTCCAAAACACAGGTTTGTGAACAATGGAGGAATCCATTCCCCGCCCATCACCAGCTAAGCTCCACCCACACTTTGCCCGTGTTGGGGTCCCCTCTGCACTCCCTGACTACCAATTTCCATAAAACGAAGGTAAGCTGTTGAATATTTTGAAACAGGTTTTTGTGATGACACACATCGAGTCTGTTTAGGAGAGCCTTTTCCCAGCCTTTACTCAGATATCAGATTGGCAAAGCATTATTGAGACACGTGTAGTATCGCA
Source organism: Chaetoderma sp. LZ-2023a (assembly GCA_034401795.1). Taxonomy (NCBI): domain Eukaryota; kingdom Metazoa; phylum Mollusca; class Caudofoveata; order Chaetodermatida; family Chaetodermatidae; genus Chaetoderma; species Chaetoderma sp. LZ-2023a. Next base: position 151,637,093 of record CM067373.1, on the reverse strand, counting down.
CAGGTGCATCTTGAACATTCATGAGAATTTTAGAGCCACGAGGACGACTGGAAGGAAATGTGTCCTGCTACACAACGATTTGCAATGCCGTTTGAACTGCATAGGCCCAAGACGCTATACTATTCTTCCCCTTCTCCTTGACTCAGACTTGGGTACCGTCATCATTCATCTCTTTTGTATAGAACAGGTACACATGTCAGAACTCTGTTTTGGTTTCATCCATGAAGCAGCAATCTAGCTCTTCATCCGGGGTGGGGTGGGGTCCTGTTCTTCATTGATGAAACCAACATTATCCGCATACTTCAAACATTAGCCTTAAACCTCCTTTGAGATTGAAGTGTTTGGTCTGGTCGATTGTTCTTGAACAGATGATAGAAATGCAGCAAGCTAACGCATGAAGAGCAGTGGTGGCAAACTATCTCCCTGTGGTGATCCTACTGAAAGGTTAACATATTTTGGATAAAATACACAATTGTATGGAAGAGCCCATATTTAACCCTTACCACTCTGATGTCAAGATTTTAAATTTTCTAATTAAAGTAAAAGATGAATTGTTATTAATTTTTCAACAAATTTGTTGTAAGATGGTGCTGTCGTAGACAGCAACATCCGCGACCAAAATTGTTGAAAAATGTACACTAGTTTCTTAGCTATTGACACCGTAAAAGTTAGAATATTGACAGCAGTGTGCTAAGGGTTAAGCTACTATAAAGTTCTTGCGACATTTATCTCCAAATCCGATTAAAATTCTATTAAAACCTGTCACGTCCCTGCCTGTTAATACAAGTCAGGACGTCATACATATACGTCCCAGTCAGAAATTTAAATATTGATAAGGAATCATATTTTAAATAAAGAATATTTCTACGGATACTTTAGCTACAGCGATTATATTACTGAAGGTCCGTATGAAAATCTGGGATTCTCCTTTAAGAGCAAACACACTTTCTTCCGCAGATGTACTACGAATTATAGACCTACATGCACACAGCCTATCAACCGAATGGAGGCATACGGTTTTAGCTACGGCCCGTCCAACTTTAGCTAAGCTCCATCTACGCTTCGCTCGAGCCGGGATAGATCGATCGATCTCTGAACTCCCCGATTATCAATTTTCAGAAGAGTATACATGTAAGCTGATGAAAATTGAAACTAATTTGACTGGGTGCTGTGCAACAGCGCCCAGTCAAATTAGTTTCAAAATATTCAACAGCATGTTTATTAAATAGTAAAGACATACAATTGACCTTTCCCACATTAGCGTATTTTTGGAAACTACCTTCCCGCAATGCATCGCTCATGCCGCTTCCGGCTGGTAACCGCTATAGTCGACGTGCAAAAAGCATTACAACGCGCTTTAAAAAGTTTATATGACGAACTAATTTCATAATAGTATTGAAGTCATACATCTTGGAAAGCTAAGCCAATTTTCTATACGTTTCTGTATTCGTTTCTATAGTTTTGTAAAATTTAATACAGTTGATTGTAATTTTTAAAACGCCCTATTGTCCACCTGATTTAATGAATCTAGGTATAATGGTGTATTTATATACGCAAATAACCCAGTGAAAGATTTACAAAAATATAAAGAATAATGCATTAGTGATTAGGTAATTGAATGTGCTTTCCAATGATGTATGACTTGAATAATATAGTGATTTTAGTTTATCATAGGAACGGCTTAAATTGCAGTGTATTTTAGTGCAATAGTAGCTCAATGAGGGTCAGCTGCTTATTGGCGGGGGTTACTAGCCAACAGTTCCGCGCTGAGCGTTGATTTAGGGTAATGACGTCGATGAGGGAAAGGTGTATTCACAACAACGCTAAGTCCGTCATTAATTAAGCGTTCGTGACGAACTTATCTTTATTTATTATGGCGTCATCCTACAAGTCAAGTAGTTGATTATGACGTCATATGATTGATGATTAAACAGGAAAGGTCCATAGATGGAACAATTGTTTGATGATGTTATGCTACCCTGTGTTAATGTTATTTGTCGTCTTGATTACCGTCGTCTTAATTTTCTAGCTTCAAGCATCTTCTGGCTAGGACTCGTATTTCATTCATCCAACCTCGTTGACGACCTTGATCATTTGATTACAAGATCAAGAGGGTTCCCTATAGCCGCCCCCCCTCCCACATTATATACCTTTAGAGGCTTAAATTGTGTGCCTAGATGTTATGAAAGGAAATAAATCTTAACATATGATGATATCATTCCATATAAATACATTTCGTAGATTTAGTTGTGAATTTGAATTAGGGACTCGTGCCGCTAATTCAATTTGACAACTGAAATTTTTTTTATTAATTTATACGTAATGAAATCACTATAGGATAAGATTTATTTCGTTTCATTACATCTAGGCACACAATTGAAGCCTCTAAAAGTTTATAATTTTAACAATTTTATTTTGAATCATTCTGCTGTGAATATGCACCTTTAAGATTTTCAAATTATGAAGAATTTTGTGAGAATGCAATTTGTTCTTTCCAGCTATATCGTGATTTTAGAACGAAATCGCAACTGAAATATTCTACCCCTTCTCGTATCGCCGTAACCTTTAATGATCAAGCCGGAAAGAAACTCCCATTGCAATGGTCTTAAGAATGTCTAGTTGCAGGCCAAGAGAATAGTATTTTTGAAATTTTATCACTGGAATGACTGGCTCGATATCCGAGCCAGTCATTCCAGTGGTAAATCTTCAAAACTACTATTCTCTTGATCTGCTAATGGAAGCTGACTAATCAAAAACTCAAACTTTCTTACCAATTTCCCCCTTTGACCGTCATCCTGGTCAAATACGTTCTCTGTGGTTGTCTTGAGGGCACAAAGTGATTTTTGTAGTTTTCAGAAGTAAATTTACAAAAATAGTCTTCCCTTGGCCTGCAAAGATTATAATTGTATTGAAAAATCTTGGCAATTAAACGGTTAATTGATATGAGTTCAATCCTGGGCGCTTTGAGGGGCTATTGACTTAAGAGGGCTTAACAAATAATACAACTTAATAACTACCTGATAGACGAAATATCTCCTGATACGAAATTAAATTTCCCAGTATCCATCCATCTTTGTTGTTGTTGAATCTCGGATGCAGCAAATGCGATTGAAAGAGAACCGTCTAAATCCATAGAAGTCGGGGCTAATCAACTCGTGACATCATAGTCAAACTTCTAAACAAAGGCGAATATAATCCATTACAACGAACTCTTCTAACTGTGAAAGAGAAACGTGCCTGACTGCAATACAATCTTGTAAAATCATCTACAATTTGGACGAGATGAAAACAGGGCGTGTGTTCCTCTAGTACCCAAACGGCATGGTCATGCGACTTATCTGCTCAGCCATCTTGTAAATTTTAAGTGCATCCTGAACGGGACAGTTGCTTTTAGCGTTTGCCTCTTCGCCGGCCATGATGAGGCGCGCTAGGGGGTAACTCATGTCATTTTCTTTCGCTCCGAATCCGCCCGAGACCCCTGCCGCGCGAATGAACGAGCCTCTTTCCGCTCTTTGTACGCGCGTGTTTGCAATCTGTTTGGTCTGTTATCCAGATACAAGACCCGCTAACCACAGCGACAAATGTTCGTCGTAATCACTAATTATTAGTTCATTCACACCTTTCTGTCAAGTGTGCCGTTTCCCCGGTTTTTATAGCCGCCGATTCTTCCGCGTTATCTTCTTCCAAACGCCCAGCGTCCAGCGAGCACACACACACACACATCTTGTCAGACCAAACAAACGCATCATAAAACCGAGATAAACATTGTCCAGATTTAAACAACCATTAAAAACTGTTACCTTTTCTGTCATTTCCACTTAAAAAAAACCTACACCCGCCTCGAGCGACGGAAAAGCGGGGTTTATTATCCAGAATACTAGAATTCTGGTGCTTTATTGTAAGAAACTTATCATCTACATAACTCTTCAATAGAAACACGCTCTTGACTATCTCGAGGGCCCCTCCGAAGTGTTTGACGTTTTACAACGAACTGAAGCGCTTAATTAAGCCGATTAGCGCCTGCGCGCGGATCGTCGCATTAACGGCTTGTCTCGCTGAAGTACAGCTCAGATATAACCAAATATGTTTCCAGGACAACACAGAAGGAATGTTCTGTTGAATATTTCGAACATAATGGAGAATCCAGTTTTAGGTATTCCCCGCCCATTCATAGTTAAGCTCCACCCACGCTTCGCCCGTATTGCCATCGTTCGATCCCTGCACTCTCTGAATCTCAATTTCAAGAAAACTATACAAGTAAGCTGTTGAATATTTTGAAACTAATTTGACTGGGTGCTGTTGCTGCATATTGCGGCAACAGTGCCCAGTCAAATTAATTTCAAAATATTCGACATTATGTTTATTAAATAGTAAAAATATACAATTCTTACAACAACGCGTAATCCGTCATCAATTACTCGTTCGTGACAAACGTAGCTACGTCATTCATGCCGTAATTGATTATGAAATCATCCTACACGTCACATAGATGATTGATGGATAAACTGGATCAATCAAGTTCAACAGGACGTTTTATTTTATATTTGTAAATATACGTAGTTATTTCTGAGGTGTACTATACGCGGGCATGTCTCTACTGGTTGGTCAGAGCGCGGAATGGAACAAGCGTACTCGACCAGAGTTACAAACCATTAGCAGAAACATTAGACCAATATTTATTTTTCTTCGCGGCTTCGGAAAACACCAATATCGACCATAGTGCTTTTTTCTTATGGGAACTTCCCCGGAACTAACGCCTTGTTTATTTTATTGGCGAAATCTTTGACGCGAAAACATTGATCTATTTACGTATTAAATGTATATAAAAGTACTGTAATAGACAGATTTCTTGGAATTTGACGTCGCCTCCAAACATTCGCTTATGTTTCATAAAATAATATTCCCCAAAATATGGTATTTCATCTCTGATTTATGGCACATTCGTAAATAACAATTTAATTACCAAAATAAAATACTTGCAAAACTGAAGTTTTATAGTAGCTTTGCAAACTATCGGATTTACAAAAGATGTACATTTGAGCTGGGATTCTGTCCCTCCCTCCCTCCCTCCGTCCCTCTCAATCGCTCTCTCTCTCTCTCTCTCTCTCTCCCTCCCCTCTCTCTCTCTCTCTCCCTCTATCCCTCCCTCCCCCCCCTCTCTCTCTCCCCCCCTCTCTCTCTCTCTCTCCTCACTCTCTCTCTCTTCATCCATCCCTCTCTCCTTCTCTCTCTCCCTCCGTACCACCCTCCCTCCCAACACCTCCATCGCTCTCGCTCCCCCGCCCCCACCCCAACCACACCACCTCTCTTTCAACATTGAATATTTTGAAACTAATTTAACTGGTAGCTGTTACTTATGGCAGCAACAGCTCTCAGTCAAATTGTTGAAAAAAACATATCCCATAAGCTTGTCTTTCAATGGTTGCAAGATTTAACACGATCCAGGGGCTGAGAACAAATGGATATGGCCTTATAAAAAATGGCCTTATAACTTGACAATTTCATGTGAAAATCTGAACGGATTTTATTAAATTTATTTCGTTTATTCATGGCGAATCTCTCGCGCATTGTCGTGGTTTCCTAGAGATTTGTCATTAATGACCTGACGTGACATTACACACTGAATTAAAACCGTATGCGTAGAGGGGCAGGCGAATAAAAACAGACAAGGCGATCCCCAAGTGCCCAGGTGTCACAATTGATGTCATGGGATTGCGGAGGTAGGTGTTCAGTAATCTTGACAGACTGTCCACCAGATGTGCGCGAGCGGGTACCGCGTGAGTGAGTAAGTGCGTATGTGCGTTCGCGAGTGCGCGTTCGTAGATGCGTGCATGTGTATTATTTGATGAGCTTCAGTATACAGTATCGCTCAAATATCCAAAGGAAAACCCGAAACAAATTAGTTAGTACAACTTTGAACACGATGTGTAAGAAATGTCCTGTTGAATATTTTACATAATTAGATTGGAAGACAGTGCTGCCTCAGGCAGCAATGTCTTCCAATCCAACTATGTTCAAAATATTCAACAGTACGCGTTATTTTCTTTTGGACACATGCTGTATTATCTCTGAACCACACTGTATACCGGTATAGCGCTGTGTATGTATTTATGTCACGGGTGTAAGAACGTACATGGACCCGGGTGCGGGCGGGGTGGGGTGGGGAGGGGGTGGGTGGGGGCGTGGGTGGGGGGGGGGGGGGGGCTGATGTTTGTCTGGGTCCAAAACCTAGGGTGGGAGAAGCGCTAGAGGGGAGACACAATAGGAGAGGAACATCCCTTGGTTATCGACCCCCTTACCCCTCCCCGATTCCTGTTCGTACGTCCATGTATGTATATTTCCCGTATATTTATCTATCCATCCGTCCGTCAGCAAATGCGCACATCCGTCCGTATACGCAACCCTACATCAAATGTGAATATGTACGTCCGTGTAGTACGTGTGTACGTATGTGTGTGACGGCTGATAGAGCAAGGTGCATTAACTTGGGCCGCTGTACAAAGTTTAGCATTATTCTCGGGACAATAAGATGTCAGTAAACAAATATTGTCTCTGTCCTCCTTTTACAGGCTATTTCTTTTCCCGAAGCAAAATTTACACACTATATAAAGTTAAGACGGGCGGAACTTTGACGCTAACAATCTTTGTCGTATTTAAAACATCTTGGTTTTTTGACATATCCTCCATGACTGTCAACGACTAACAAGCGGTTACCAGTCTTTCAGTATCGTCATTATTATTCCTTAGAAAAGTTGACGCATGCGTCGTGTAAATAGACCATAGCTTTACTGCCAGTCGTTAGGAACAACATCTTGATCATCAAAGTCAGTTAGCCATTTTGACCTCTGAACTTTGGGCTTCAATTATTTGCGGGTTACTTGTGAAAATGGTATCGGTATTCTTGAACTGAGGCTACCGGAAGCTGGGCAGCAACAGCTTCCGGCAGACTCGTTTAACGAATAACACCAACTTCCCTCCCATAAAACTGCTAGAGAATTTTTAATTTCGCGACGGAGCCTTGAAAGGGTCCAAGAATCAAATATACAAGATGTAATTTAGCATATGAGAGCCTCGTTGTGGACATAACGATTTAGCGAACTGCTCTCTCGCAACAAGTTTAATCCGTGTTCAAATATACAAATATCTCCCCACTGACTACGAAGGAGTCTCATTACCGGCCCTATCTGTCAACTCACGCCCGCTAGGGGGCGGGGAAGTGCGAATTAACACACGGTTTTAATCCAAAGTTTGACGATTTTCTTAGCATGCGTATTATGTCCATACGCCCTTGTTATTCTGACATTGGATTTGGCCATTTAACGACGTAAATGATGGCACGAAAACTAACTGTATGGGAATGTTTGAGGAAGAAATAAAAACCAGGACAACAACATAACAGTATTTGTAAATGGAGAGAGTGTGTGCTATTCATTATGTGGATGTTTACGGGGACGAGTTATCTTTTCTTGGCAATAATTTTTCTTACCATTTCCGTAGTCAACGCTATATTATAATGTTGACTACGGAAATGGTGAGAAGAATTATGGCCAAGAAAAGATAACTCATCCCTGCAAACATTCGCATAATTGGTGGCCCAAGCTTAGATGGATTTAGTAATGCCAATAGAGAGATCCGATCTGTCACTCAAGTATCTGACGATAAATTACCTCAGTTACTAGATGACGTCACAATCAAAATGAAGTAGCTATGAAAATAGAAAGGTCCGTCGCGAAAGTATACGAATCATATATCGTTAGTAAATTTAGAATTTAATAAAGATTCTGTTGAATATTTAAAACTATTAAAGGTAATATGAGAGTCAAATTTGTTTCAAAATATTCAATGGCTTACCTTTGTTGTTTCTCTTGATATTTTGATTCTGTGAATTCCGGTTTCAAAATTTCAAATCGATTCCAAAACATGTAAAAAAACCCATTCTTCTTCTTGTTTTACCTCATTCTTCTTCTTCTTCTTCTTCTTCTTCTTCTTCTTCTTCTTCTTCTTCTTCTTCTTCTTCTTCATCATCATCATCGTCGTCGTCGTCGTCGTCGTAGTCGTCGTCGTCGTTGTCGTCGTCTTCTTCTTCGTCTTCTTCTTCTTCTTCTTCTTCCTCTTCTTCTTCCTCTTCTTCTTCTTCCTCTTCTTTTTCGTCTTCTTCTTCTTCTTCTTCTTCATCTTCTTCTTCCTCCTCTGCCTCTTCATCTTCTTCTTTTTTTCTTCTTCTCCTTCTCCTTCTTCTTCATCTTCTTCTTCCTCCTCTTCCTCTTCTTCTTCTTCTTCTTCTGTCGCGTTCCCGAGGATATCATGATTTTAACTAGAATCAAGAACGGGGCGTAGTTCTTCAGCAAAACCTCTTAATTATAACATAGACATGTCAAACTTAGGACTTAGGACTAACACCTAAGCTATTATATATTGGGTCAAATCTTAGGCCTATATTTATGGGCCTATATTTGTGTCTGCTCCAATTACCAACGGGCGCGTCAACGGCTAATTGCATCTTGGTTCCTGCAAGACTGACAAACGACCAAAATGTGTGCCAATATCCAATTGCATATTGGACCTATATCGTCGACCAGCAGTCCAGTCTATTGACCAATGGTACAATTGGAGCTACGAAGGCACAATATAGCAACGCTTGTGGTAAAAATGTATTAAATAAGTTCTACTCTTTTCATAGTCTTGTCGAATCGCAAAACCTATCAAAGGTAGTTAATATGAGCAGGAATCGGGTTATTTTATTTTGTTAGTTAAAGCTGAACAGCCATGTTTTAAATGTGCAAAACAAATTTCAATTTTTTAAAAGCATGGAGTAATCAATGGAGGAATATCCTGGTTTCGCTAACAATTACCCATGTGGAGGCTTGACCGTTTGAAAAGTGAAGCAGCAGTATGGTTAAGACAAACCAATCAGACGGGTAAATTAATGAATATTTTGTAACTATTTGATTGTACGTTGTTGCCTTATAGGCAGCAACGACTTCCAGGCCAAATTAGTTACAAAATAGTCATAGAATTTTTTTTATCGTCAATACGATTTGTTTTATTCTACAGAGTTGAAATGGTTAATGGATTTAAAGATGACACTAACGAATGCCCGACAAGCCCCGGACGTGAACGAGTTTCAATCGCTATCAATTAGGCCGCCATGTCATCCAGCCAACAGTCGCTGTATGATTGGACAGGGTCGAGAGTTGCCGAATTAAAAGATTCACTTCCTTCAAATTCCACGAGGATGTGTTTGAGGAAAATTAAGAGCACTCTACAGCCGTTTCCTGATTTTCGGATTGTCCTAATCAGCTTCATCTAAACATCGGCTTGCCATTGTCGAGGCGCTGTAGCCCGCATCAACAAAGCAAATACCGGCATCGGCAGATCGGCACGAGTTTACGGAGAGACAACTCCGCACCGCGCTCTACAATGTAAATATAATGTGGCCGGTGACGAAACAGTCATTGTCATTGCGAGCGGGATTCACAGGGCGGTAATTGCGGAGAAACGAAAACAATGCTACCGTTTGGATGATGATGATGGTGAGGTGGGTGCGTGGGTGGGTGGGGGTCTAGGGATGTGATTTTGTTTGGTTATCTGCACGCGCTCCTCTTCAAACATTTTGTTTTCTCCACTCTCCCAGAATTTCTCTTTCCACATCCATTGAACAATTATTAACTATCCTTATGCGAGTATGGAACGAGCACCCAGGAGACCACGGTCGCTCGGTCTGTCCGTCGGTCGGTCGGTAGGTCGGTAAGTCGGTTTGTCGGTCGGTCGGTCGTAAATCCAGATAATTTATCTGTCATTGCTTCTGTGATGTCCCACAGGTGTCTAACATATGTCTAATCACAGCATACGTTGAATAAATGACCCAACGGTCATCATTTTCACCTGAACTAGCCGGCTAACACACACACGCACACAAACACGACATGATACATTCTTTTTTATGCATGGAATGTTTTGTTCGATATTTTGAAACTAATTTGACTATTTACAGCTCTCCTGGAGAGTTTCCCTGACTTTCCGATTCAGTAATGGAGGAATTCAGTTCTAGCTATGCCCCGCCCATCTCTAGCTAAGGTCCACCCACGCTTTACCCGTGTTGGGATCGATCGATAACTGCACACTCTGAATCTCAAT
>CM067373.1:151581956-151624456 GCA_034401795.1 Chaetoderma sp. LZ-2023a | reverse complement strand
GCGTGTTCGATCATCGTTCAGGATAACGGTTTTATTTGATTACTTTCAACAGCTTGTATTAAATCGTCCATGACTGACTTGCCCCTAGCTCGAGGCCTTTACGCGATGTGTTCCTACATAATACCACAATATAATATATAATAACTCATCTTTGCCCTGTAGGTGGGGCTTAGAATACACCTTCCGTATCCTCTGCGTGTCGTAAGAGGCGACTAAAGGAGGTAAGGGTGAGGTAACCCTGACAGAAACCTCGAGTGCTGGAGACAGAGGTTCCAGGCCGCACGGCGCACTCTAATAAACCATGGATCCACGCACTTAACGCTTATGATCATGTCGATAGTCACTTACAGGACTGGCGGTATGATCAGCGAACGAAAAGAAGAAGATAACTCATATCAGGGCATGTTATAGACTATCTGTTTTGTAGTTCTAAGAATCCTTTTGGGCGCCCATGACGTCACGATTTATGGATGCGATATATCCAAGACCTAGGGTATTATGTGCATGCATGGACATAATGGACCGTTACAGTTTTAACTATGTCCCGCCCATCTCTAGCTAAGCACCACCCACACCACGAGCAATCCCTGACTATCAATTTCCAGAAAACTATAGGTCAGCCGTTGAATATTTTGAAACTAATTTGACTGGGTGCCTATCAATTTCCAGAAAGCTATAGCTAAGCTGTTGAATATCTTGAAAAAAGTCATTCAAAATATTCAACAGCATGTTTATTAAATGGCAAAGACATACAATTCGTACAACGTGTCTGACTATTAACTATTTAAGACGAACTAAATCGAGTCATTCATGACGGCATGATTATGACGTCATCCTACACGTCACGTAGTTGATTATGACGTCATATATGACGTCATATGATGGATGGATAAAGTATAAAGGTCCATTATGATTAGATTTCGACAATCATTTGGATTTTCAAGAACTGGAATTCATTGAGTAATTGTAGATTTCCAGAAAATTAAAAGACAATAATTGGTATGATAAAAAGACTCCCAGTCAATGTAGTTTCAAAATATTCTACGGAATGTTTACTAAAGGCCCACATGCACACCAGAAAGCTTGAAATTAAAATTGTATACTCTTAGAGGCTTAAATTATGTGCCTAGATGTAAGGAAACAAAATAAATCTTAACATATAATGATTTCATTACGTATTAATTAATATAATTTTTATACGAGTACACGAGACACGAGTCCATAATTCAACTTGACAACAACAAGAAATTATATTAATTTATACGAAATGAGATCATCAAGATTTTTTTTTCGTTTTATTACATTTAGATACACGATTTAAGCCTCCACATATATACAATTTTAACAACTTTATTTTCAGGCATTCTGCTGTGAATGACGTATCTAACTGACCTTTAACATATTATGTTTTCGCTACATATGAATTATTATAATTATTTTTAAGTTATGAAATTAAATTAGAGACACGTATCCATAATTCGCCTTCACAAGTATAAAAAAAATTATTTGAATTTATCTTGAATGAAATTATCATATGTTAATATTTATTTCGTTTTATTATGTTGAGGCACATGATGAGGTCTTCAATGTTAACAATTTCATTGTGTGCCTTTAATTTGTAAATCCATCACAAGACAATTCATACACTTTGTTGACAGATCTTTGGACCTCGTGACGAACTTACGTTATTTTAATTATGACGGCACCAAACAAGTGGCGTATTGTGACTAGGACATCGGATAATGGAGCTATCCCGCGCCCATCTGTAGCTAAACTCCACCCGATGTTTACCCATCTTCGGCTCGATCGATCCGTAAACTCCCTGACTAGCAATTTCCAGAAAACTACGCAGGCAAGTCGTACTGTTTTTGTAACTAATTTGACTGCGTGTCATTTCTGCCCAGTCAAATTAGTTTCAACATATTCAACAGCATGTTTATTAAATACTAAAAAGACATACATTTCGTACAACCTGACGGACTACTAAGCGTTTAAGACGGGCTAAATCGAGTCATTCATGACGTATCTAATTATCACGTCATCATACACGTCACGTAGTTGATTATGACGTCATATGACTGACTGAGAAATTTGAATCCTCAATTAAGTGACAGGTCGGATGCTTTGAGAGAATAAAATATAAACCCGTGTTTGGTAGAGTGGTGTGGCAGAACAGGGGACTTTGGTGGTATGGGCAGCCGTCGTGAAACGTAGAAAATCATATGTGCTGAAGCTACCTCTATATCAGAAACATTTAATAATAGGCTATGCCTTCCTTAATTGACCCCCCTCGTGTGTCAACTTAACCCTTTAATGGTCAAACTGACCAAACAACAACTTTGCAGTGGTCTTTAGACATGGCTATTTGAAAGACTTAGAGAAGAGTAACCGAGCCAGTCATCCTAGTGGTAAATTTTCAAAAACACTCTCCTCTCAGTCTGCAGATAGACACTGGCTAAGTAAAAACTTTAATTTTCTTTACCATTACCCCTTTAATGGTCGGGCCGGCGAAAAAAAATTCAGTGGTAAATTTACAAAAATACTCTTCTAAAATTAAAATATCTTGAAAAACATTGACCATCAAAATGTTTAATTGATATATCAAGTAGTATTTTTAGCGCGTTGAGGCGCTGTTGACACAAGGGGGTTAAATAAATACTGGAGATCGATGTCAAAAAATTAATCCACCGTTTGGCCGGGTCCACATTCAATAAATCGCTTACGGTATAAGAAAAAATATGTTGAACATTTTGAAACTGATTTGGCTATCGAACGGTTTATACGATGGGGCCCTACAGCTCAGAAATAACTGAACGTATTTGCAAGATAAAATAAAACGCACTGTTGAATATCTTGGGACACCCTTGGATTGGAAGTCATTGCTGCTGTCAATGGCTCTTAATCCATTTATGTTCAAAATATTCAACAGAACATTTTTACTACTTAACATTTTTCTGGGTGTTAACTTATTTATGAACTGTATTGCAATCTCTATGGCTATTTGAAAGTTAGACAAATGTAGTGATTTTGATGTCTCGGGGTGCGAAAGGGTTGATAGGCTATGACGATAGTGGAGAAATCCGCCCGCCCCCAGCCCCACACACACACCCCACCCAACCCACCCCCAAAATACACACACGCATATACACCCACTCCAGAGCCGCTCATTAACGTTGTATTGATAGTAGTTCTGTCTATTTCAATTACATTAAGCTCAATCGTGTTTGTAACTTTGATAACGCATGTTACTGGGCCGTATTGTCCGGTTATTGGTCCATTACTGGCCCAGTAACATGCGTTATCAGGGAAAGTTTTATGTCACACCCGGTGATAAGTCCATGGTAATCATTTTGAGACTGGATTGCGGAGGAGAGGCTGGATCCCTGGAGAGTAGGGTGGGAGGGAGTTGGAGTGGGTGGGTGGGGTGGGTTGGTGTGTGTGTGTGTGCATGAGGCTGGTGAAGTAAGACATAAGCATGATTCTCGTGCACATATCCGAACATAGCAATCATACAAGATTGCAGGAATATCTCGCGTAAACGAGAAATTGCGCGATAAGTGGAATGAGCAATAATTAAGTGCGCGCAGTAATTTGTATGCAGGTCGTGGCAGTACGTTTACCGTCATATCTTATCAACGTCCGAGGCTAATTCAGGTACTATAATATGCTCTCTCGTTTGTTTAGTCTTTATTAACGAATTTCTCTTCATATGATGTCTCTTCATAGGATGGGAAGCGGTGAGCGATGACGACGGCGGCGGCGTAGACGACGACGGCGGCAACGAGGACGACAATCACGATCACGACCCTTTATTATTCTGTTCATCCTTATTAAAGAGATAAACAGAAAATCTTCGTTTTTGTCCACCATAAATGTCAAGCATAGAATGACATACGACCAGAGCGTACATCGGCCCAGCTCTAACAATCACAGATGCTCTAAAACTCGCCTGTCATGTGACCCGTGGGTCGGGGTAATTTATGGAGCTCTTCCAAATTATGACCGCCGGTAATGACGGACGGAAGAAAAATCTTTGTCCTGTTGGGTCCTAAACAAGTTTAATGCTGAATTACAATATTATAATATGAAACTCTATCAACGGTTAAATTCTCATTTACCTGTTAACTTGTGATAAATTTGAAAACTACACTTCTGTAAACTGCTAATCTTTACGATAACGATAACATTCGAATCCAGACCTACCTCGGTATGTCCCAGGACAATTTATAAGTTAGTCGTCAGCTGGATAAACGTACCAGAAACGAGCAGTAAAGTTACTAATGAGCACGTTGGTGAGACGGATTCTTTAACAAGCCCTTGGTGCCGATAACGAACCACGCCATTTTCTCCACATCAAAGTCGAAATATGTTTTTATTTTTCTCGCATAAAGTCCTAAAGCAAACGTTTTACGATTTGGCGGATAAATTATCTACCGGAAATTATGAAAGATAGCTTTAATGGTTTGCTTGTCCGCGTTGGCTTGGGAAATGCTACAATTATAGGCCTACAGCATAACTTTGGACAAATTCATAAAATAATATCTTTTATAGTAATAAAGACATTCACCATCAAAGACAGCATAGTATGTAATAATAATAATAATAATAATAATAATATTATTATTATTATTATTATTATTATTATTATTATTATTATTATTATTATTATTATCACCACGTTTTATTTTTAAAAACGTCGGGGATATTGTAATCGCCTCCGTCCGTCTGTCCGTCCGTCCGTCATGCTATCTCCTCCCAAACCATTGGGTGGAATTAAATCAAATATGGTATGTTGGTTACCCATATGATTCCGCTTTGCAAGATGATATTTAGATTTGGCTTCGCCCCCAGGTGGGGCGTGGCAGGGGTCAAAAGGTCAAGTCAGTTGTAACGCAACTCCTCTGAAATCGTTAGACTGAACTCAACTAAATTTGATATCTGAGTTACCCATATGATTTCGTAGTGCAAGAGGCCATTTAGATTTGGTTCCGCCTCCTGGTGGTGGGGAAGTGGTCAAAAGGTCAAATTTTAACCTGCGGAAATTGATTGTAACGCATCTCCTCAGAAAACATTGGACGGAATTCAACCAAATTTGGTATGTGAGTTACCCATATCAATCTGGAGTGGATGAGCACTTTTACATTTGGCCCCGCCCCCAAGGGTGAGGGATGGGTAAAAAAAGTCATGAAATTGATTGTAATGCAACTCCTCTGACACTGTTCGACGGAATTTAATTTTAAATTTAAATTTAGTATGTGAGTTACCCATATGATCGCGAAGAGCAAAATGACATTTACATTTGGCTCCGCCCCCGGGGTGGGTTGTGGGGTGTGTCAAAAGTTCAAAGCGGTGAACGTGGGGGATTTGCGATGACGCGTCATCGACCGATTATTATTATTTTTATTATTATTATTATTATTATTATTATTATTATTATTATTATTATTATTATTATTTAAAAATATTATGAAATTCTCATCATTCGTAGACCATAAATCACGACACTATATTGTTGATCAAATCGTGATATCTAGACAAACAACATCCCACCCCCACCCCACTCCATCCCCACATCACAATCACCTCAAGCAACTCAACCCCACTACATCCACAAAACCAACTCGCGCAGTGGTGACGTATGTCTATTTGAAGTCATTAGATGCGGGAGAGCAGACGAGAAAAACACACAGCAAAGAAATCAATTTATACAGTGGCGTTTGTTTAGTTAGCATTTATAAATTATATGTTAAGAAGAATCCATGAATTCATAATTTGCTGGATAGATAAATTTACTTTGCCAAGTCGCTAGAGGAGCTACCGTAGCTATGGCAAATAAATGGTCAAACTCGACAACAGCGCCGTGAAGAATCGGCTAAATCAATCAATTAAAATCGACCGGGTACGAGGTAAGGGAGGTCACTCTGTAGTGTTACTGTAAGTATATAGTTGTTTAGAACATACATCATTACCTGGTCTGACGGAGGTTCGGAACGTTTACAGCTGTATGGGTGATGGAGATTGGTGGGGAGGTGGCATGCAGGCAGATGGGGCGGGGTGGGGTGGGTTGGATTGACGGTGGAGCCTTACATATGACCGCCATCCACGTTTGCTGATCTAGGTCTACCCATCCACCCACCCAAACCCCACCCTCTCGGCTCACTTGCGCCGTGCAGCATCTCATATTCATTCGTGTATAAAATTGAGAATATGAGATGGGTCCAGTCTGGAAAACGATTTTCCCGAAAAACGTTGTTATCTTAGATAGTAACGGCTTTCAGCCAAACGAGTGTCCAATAAATTCGATGAATAATTTGTTGCTACTGCTGCTTGTTGACGTGACAAACGCATGTACACAGACAGACAGACAAGTGGGAATGTCGGCCTGCAGACAGACGAGCCGCCAGACATATTCCAATACACAAACATAGGACTTTTCTATATTTTTTCTTCTATTATCCCAAACCGCGAATAGAACGAACGTCTTTATTGCGCGAATCTTGGCAGACATTTTCGGATCAAGTTTCATGGGCAAATATGGCTGAGGATGTCCGGGGGACCGCGGCTGTCAAGTCCGGGGTTTTACGGCGTCCTGATCGATAGTCTGTACTTGAGCGGGTCGATATGCCATAATAGGCAGCCTGATCACTGGCTCTGGAACCGTGAAAACCTCACACACAGATGCGTCCAATAAGCATCCCTCCCGGATTAATGGAGCCACTTTCTCGATCCCACGTTGAATCTTTTTAGTTGAGTTAGAAATATATATACTCTAGGCTAGGTCCGCTACCGCTACCGCTACCGCTACCGCTACCGCTACCGCTACCGCTACCGCCACCGCTACCGCCACCGCTACCGCTACCGCTACCGCTACCGCTACCGCTACCGCTACCGCTACCGCTACCGCTACCGCTACTGCTACTGCTACCTCTACTGCTACTGCTACTTATACTGCTGCTGCTGCTACTGCTGCTGTTGTTGTTGTTAGTACTGCTATTGCTACTGATGATGCAATATTGGTGATGTGCTACTGCTGCTGCGGCTACTACTACTGCGTTTGCTACTGCTATACTGCTACTGACGCTACCACTGCTACTGCTACTGCTACTGCTACTGCTACTGCTGTTACTACTTCTGCTATTGTAGTCGTTGCTGTTGTTGTTGTTGTTGTTGTTGTTGTTGTTGTTGCTGTTGTTGCTGCTGCTGCTGCTGCTGCTGCTGCTGATGTTGTTGTTGTTGTTGTTGTTGTTGCTGCTGCTGCTGCTGCAGCTGCTACTGATGATGTACTATTGTTACTGCTTCTGCTGTTACTACTGCCCCTGCTACTGCTATACTGCTACTGACGCTGGCACTGCTACTGCTGTTACTACTTCTGCTATTGTTGTTGTTGCTGCTGCTGTTGTTGTTGCTGCTGTTGCTGCTACTGTTGCTGCTGCTGGTTCTGATAGTGGTGGTGGTGGTGGTGGTGGTAGTGATGGTGATGATGAAAAAAACATTGTAATAAATGTATACACTTATCCACCACTGGAATATGTAGAAATCTAAATGTGGGCTCCACATACTTTGTACAAAATCTGGAAGTAATACAATTAAATTGAATTGAAGTCCTTTAGCATCAGCATAATAATTTTTCAAAATACTGATTATAAAACCTATTCAAATTAATGAATACCACGTTACTCGTCGCCGCTTTATTTAGTCAGACAATAGCGAAACCCAGTTTTTGCTATGCCCCGCCCATCTCTAGATAAGCTCCACCCACAGAGCTCCCGTGTTGGGATCGATCGATTCCTGAACTCCCTGACTATCAATTTAAAGAAAACTATATATGCCTGTTGAATATTTTGAAACTAATTTGACTGGTTGCTGTATGGCAGCAACAGCGCCCAGTCAAATTAGTTTCAAAATATTCAATATTATGTGTATTAAATAGTGAAGACATACAATTCCTACAGCAACGCTTAGTTCGTCATCAATTAAGCGTTCATGGCGAACTTATCTACGTCGCTCATGACGTAATTGATTATGACATCAAACTACACGTCGCGTAGTTGATTATGACGTCATATGATGGACTGAGAAACTGGATTCATGATTTGAAGGTCTTCCCAGATTCCACGAATACGAGTTCGACACGTTGTACGAATTGTATGTCTCTACTATTTAATAAGCACGCTGTCGAATATTTTGAAACTAATTTGACTGGGCGCTGTTGCTGCAATAGGCCCGCCCATTTTTAGCTAAGATCCGCCCACTCCTTATGCGGGGGTGAAATCGATTTGAAACTTTAATGCCTCGATTCCCAGGATCTAATTTTTAAGTGAAATATACAGGTAAGCTGTTGAATATTTTGAAATTAATTCTTCAACGACATCCAACTCAATACTGTTTTATTTTTGTGAACGGACATCATTAAATCTTTGATTGTGAGGTCCGCCAACATATGACGTATTCGGTTATGACGTCATATACGTGAATGGCAACTCAGATCTCTCTTCTTGGTCACGTGCACACTTGGTCATTTTGTGTTGGGCCAGTGTTGGTAAAACTGTTACTAAATTTCATTTGGATTATAAATGTTGGGCCAACAATTTTAAAGCAAATATAGGGACGGCATTTGTACGTCAGCACGGATTGGCGCAATGTTTTTAAACCAATGAACGATGAATTAGGTAGTACTGTCGCTGCGCATTCTAAACGCAGAGCCGTGTCTTGGTGCCGAGAAACAAATAGATCGCTGAGGGTATGTGGTTGGATACCTATTCATTCTCAAGGGAGGTAACTCTAAAACTGAAACAGCACATTACATAATATCTTAAAAGCAGATGAAAATCTGTATTGATTATCAATATCATGTCCGAACCTTCGCACATAAATGTACTTCATCCTTTGGATAAGCTACTTCTATGTGCGAAAGGCTGAGAAAATTAATACAGTTAGTCTTCAAATTTACCGCCTTTAGACACTGTAATTATCAGCTGGATACGGTAGAAATATGGGAAATATATACACGTATTTCCATTTTCTTGTTCATTTCTGTAAAATCCCGTTATGTCAAAAGTGGTTGAGCGTTGATGCTCCATGCGGGAGAACAATTTACGTTTATTTGCCTGCATTTATTTACCACGGCATATCACATTGCGGGATGCTATATTTAAACTCTCGGATCGCGGATGACGTTGTCCCATAAGCCTATCGATTTAGTAAACGTTGTATTTAGGTTGTCGCATATTCGTTTCAAAACAAACCTAATTTGTATGTTCGGTACTCTAACGGTTACAAAACACGGTAGCTACAACAGTTATAAAACATTGGAAATATGGAAAACGGGGTTGGCTATAGTTGGTTAACGACGCAGAGCCATTAGAGGGATGCTAATCTCATCTTAAATGTTGTATTGTACAGATAGATTATGGTTTATAGATTCCATATCATTCATATCCTGTCATATTCCCTTATCTGTCTCACAATTATCTCCCTTGTAATATCGCGTAAAAGTTGAACATTGATCGCCACCATTTTGTCTCCTCAAGCGATATAGTGCGTGATGTCATATAAGTGCCAATGCATTACCTTCTTTATTATGTAGCACTCATCTTGCTGAATATTTTGGAACTAATTTAACTGGAAGTTGTTGCCGCCTAAGGCAGCAACAACTTCCAGTCAAACTAGTTTCAAAATACGCAACAGGTTACACGTGTGGTTGCTTTTACACCACATTGTCAAGCTATAGGTGACACCTCTATGACTGAGCGTATATACCAATGCAAACGCACTAGTGTTTTCCTGATTGGTTGAAAAGTAAACCATGACAGCCATCATAGGGTGTAGAAATGTACCAACATTTAGCTGCTAGAGCCTAAATATCTTTCTTTACCGGCATGATAAAAAGCTTAAAATTACCTGCATAGTTTATGAGTGGCATATTAAATCATCTGAATAGCTATCCAAAGATGAGGTTAGTTATCCTTTAACCAATCTGCAAATCCGTGTGTCAGCATCGTCAGGCCCAATAACAACTTGACTATTGGCGCAGCAATGGATCTTTCCAGCTTATCCATCAATCGTGTGGCGTCATAATCAACTACGCGACGTGTAGGATGACGTGATAATTAATGACGTTATGAATGATGTAGATAAGTTCGTCACGAACGCTTAATTGATGACGGACTATGCGCTGTTGTACGAATTGTATGTCTACTATTTAATAAAAATTCTTGAATATAATTGAAACTAATTTGACTGCATGGGCACTGTTGCTGCCATTATCCCCCAGTCAAATTAATTTCAAAATATTCAACAGTTTACCTGTATAGTTTTCTGGTAATTGATGGACAGGCAGTGCAGGGATCGATCGATCCAAACACGGCGAAGTGTGAGTAGAGCATAGCTAATGATTGGCGGGGCGTAGCTAAAACTTGATTTCTCCATTGGTCTGGGTACGCCCATCATCTGTCAGCGATGCACAGCGTGCCCGCACAACGTTAGTACACCACTACAAAGGTCGGTAGATGTGGTTGTCAATTTTTAAAAACATTTTGGATAAAGCTGCTAAGTCGCAACAATAGCTCGATCGTTGAACTTGTTTTCATTTGTTTTAAAAAGTTGTATCTTGTTTTGTCGTTCTTATTAAAGGCGCCTGTTCACACCAGAGTGCTTGGAAATAAAATTGTTAAAATTGTATACTTTTAGATGCTTAAATTGTGTGCCTAGATGTAATGAAGCGAAATAAATCTTAACAAATGATGATTTCATTACGTGTAAATTAATATAATTTTTCTAAGTAGTGAAATTGAATTAGAGACATGAGTCCATAATTCAATTTCGCATCTGAAGAAGTTATATTAATTTATGCAGAATGAAATCATTACATGCTAAGATTTATTTTGTTTCATTACGCATAGGCATACAATTTAAGCCTCTAAAAGTATATGCAATTTCAAAAAAAATATTTTCAAGCACTCTGGTGTGAATATGCGCCTTTAAAGTGGGAGTACCGTAAGATATTTCTTGTTGGTGTGTCTCCCACTTGCAAACAAATACATGAGAATATACATGAATAAGAAGAAGAATATTAGGGTTTATACTTTGTATAGCTATTCTCTTTTGGTCAAAACGTTCCAACATGCAACGGAATCAAGTACTTATAAAAGGTATAAACCCTAATATTATTCCTATAATTATTTACATGGACAATTGCTATTTTTCATCAAATCAGCCCATCAGAAACACATACTGTGGATCGCATAACTGTAATTTCTTAAGCATTACAATGTAGCCGTTACTACCCGCGTAAACATATACTATGCGACGCCACGAGACAGGACTGGATGCGGCGTCGCATCGCGTCGCATTTCTCATATATATATATATATATATATATATATATATATATATATATATATATATATATATATATATGCAAATGTGGATTCGGTATCTGAAAAACATGATCAGACAATGCGTAAGCTAACTGGCGTCGAATGAAACGACAATTACACAATATTTAATGACGTTCTTCACACGGGATAGTTAGTTCCGAACCATCCCGTGTGAAGAACGTCATCAAATATTGTGTAATTGTCATCTTCGTGTAAGTGATCTCGGCATTTTGTTTTCTGTTTTTCACAAGCAACGCGCTGATGCACAAGAAAAGTATTTGCAGATGTGCACTGTGGGTAAAATCAAAATCAGAACTGGAAAGAAAGGCTATCGACCGTTTTATCGCGTTTGTGAAGATATTTATCGATGATGACATCGGGATCTCCCCGAGGGAATTCCATGGGTACACAGAACCGTGACAGGCTCCACCGCACTGTGTACAATTTGACGTCATTATTAGCAAACCAGATCTCGTTATTAACGGTAAGAGAGATCTGATATCGCGGTTTCGGTCTCCAAAACCGCGACACCGTCCCCTAAAGACCGCCATGTTGAAATTTTCACCAAGAACTAGCAACCCGATAGAGAACTCTATCCGAACCACGGCTCTCTCGAGACGATAGAATGTTGGCAATCAGGGAGGCAAATGATTTTCCAAGAATCGCTCACAATAATGGATTCCTCATCCGGGCGTCAATAAGCTGTCAACCTAGCTTCTTGGGTCGATTCTGAGTATGGGGTGGGGGTTGGGGTGTAGTATATAGGAACTACAGATGACGTGTCTTCGACCGCTCCGTCCAAGATGGTTGCTAAGTCGCTGCGTCGATCAAGTTCAAGTTTGCGTCTACGAAATGCTGTTAGGATATGCTCGATTAACCCGTTACTACCCACATACCAAATGCGACGGAGTACGATATACGCATTTGTTGTCATCGTTGTCGTCGTCGTCGTCGTCGTCGTCGTGGTTGTGGTCGGTCGGTCAGACGTCGTCGTCGCCGTCGTCCTCTCTGTCGTCATCGTCATCATGATATTGGGCTTAACTTTGCCCGGTATATGAATAATAATTATTGCATATGGTGATGGAAAAAGATAAAACCTCACCATCTCGTTTTAACCCTTTAACCCTCAAATTTGTTCAAAAAGATTTAGCATTTTCTCATAGAAAATGTTCTTTAAGATCTATATTTAACATTCCCACACAGTTATTATCGACCATCAACGAGTGCGGTGATTTCTCGAAAATCATTGGTTGAATCCAAAACAAGTCAAAAGCGTTCATTTCCACGAAAAACGAAACCTAATTAGTAAATTTAAATCCAAATGTGCCACTTGGACCATATAGAGGAGGCCTCAACTAGAAATGGTATCGCCTATAAGCAGAACCGCAAATTACAATAAGAATAAGGATGCGTCCTACCAAATTTGTGGTTCTCGAGAAGATATTTTAAATTGTCCATTGCTTCACTAAAGGAGTTTTTGGCAGGAGAAAAATCCAAGATGGCAACAACTCGTTTATCGGACAGTTTCTAAGGTTGAAAATTTGTAAACACCATACGCAAAAGCCTATAGACTATAAAACCAGTTTCGACTTTAAAAACCAAGTTTTAAAATATGGCCGCCTAACACTGAATTCTGATTGGTCGATGGCGGGAACGTTTTAATGTACAACTTGAACACACTTGAATAGTTCTTATTCTCTAATCATATCTCCAAAGTTTGACCCAATACGTTCAGTGGTTCTAGAGAAGAAATAACATTGCAAAACTTTGATCACCCAAGATGGCCGCGGAAGCATTTGGCCAATCGAGGTTTTTTTTGCAAACTTGGTTAAGCCGGTGCCTAGATGATGCTTCATGGGTGTTTTAAAAGACGTATTTAAAAATCGGGCAAATCCAAGATGGACGCCACCCAAATTGACTGATTGGCTTCGTTTGAACAAACTTCGATCTTTATCCATAACGGATACCTCCTGCCCAATATTATTGAAATCGATCCTGTTGTTCTCGAGAAGAAGACATTAAATGTTTTCTATTGCTTTAGTATGGGAGTTTTGGTGGGAAAATGATCAAAGATGGTCGGCAAACCGTTTATCCTACAGCTTCAAAAAGGGCAAATTTGAAATCAACAAACTCTGCCTACATAAAACCAATTTCGGCTTTAAAACCCATCAGATAAAAAAAAATTAAAATAGGCGCCAAATATGTGTTTTACGTATCAATTCCCTTGAACAAACTTTATTAGCTGCTAAGTATTCTCTAATCATATCTCTCAAATTTCGGCCCGATCCGTTCAGTGGTTCTGGAGAACAAGTAATTCTCGCAAAAACGAGGTCATCCAAAATGGCTGGCGAAGCATTTGGCCAATCAAGTTCTCTCGAACAAGCTTGGTTCAGCTGTTGGCCTAGATCATGTTTCGTGAGTTTTGAATCTATCCTCGCGGCAGTTTCAGAGAAGACCTTTCCAAAAATCGGCCAAAATCCAAGATGGTCACCGGATAAATTGGCCGACTGGCATCATTTGACAATACCGGATCTCTATGCTCTAAGGATGCTTCCTGCCAAATATAATTGAAATCGGTCAAGCGGTTCTCGACAACACAATTTCCTATTGATTTAGTATGAGTGTTTTGGACGGGAAAATTATCCGAGATGGCCGCCAAACCGTTTATTGGATAGTTTCGAAAGTGGCAAGTTTAAAATCATCAAAACCAAAACTCTATACAAAACCAATTCCGGCTCAACATCCATCAAATAAAAAATCCACTATGGCAAGCAAGATGCTGCATATGTTATTGGTCCATGTCCGCCATATTTTGTACGTATCAATTTGCCTTGAAAAAAACTTTAATGGCCATTAGTCCCTAATCCTATCGCCAAAATATCAGCCCGATCTGTTCAGTGGTTCTGGAGAGGAAGCCGTTAGGTCATCCAAAATGGCCGGTGAACTGTATGGCCAATCGCGTTCTCTCGAACAACTTTGGTTTAGCTATTACCCTAGATGATGGTGCATGGGTTTCGAATCAATCGACCAGAGATGACTTTAAAAACATTTCTAATAATCGGCCAAAATCCAAGTTGGCCACAGGCCAAATTCCAGTTGTTCCTTTGAAGATGTCATTTAAGGAGAAGTTGATTGACGGACAGACGACGGACTGTCGCGACGGGATAAGCTCATGTGGGCTTTCAGGCCAGGTGAGCTAATAATTGGATTACACACTTAGGCCGTGTTCTCACTACAGATTAAGGCTGTGTTCTCATTACAGACTAAGGCCATGTTCTCACTACAGACTTAGGCCACGTTCTCACTGGAGAGTTAGTTCCTTCTTAGTCCATGTTCTCACTACAGACTTAGGCCATGTTCTCACAACAGACTTAGGCCGCGTTCTCACTACAGCCTAAGGCTGTGTTCTCACTACAGACTTAGGCCATGTTCTCACTACAGACTTAGGCCGTGTTCTCACTTCAGACTTAGGCCATGTTCTCACTACAGACTTAGGCCACGTTCTCACTGGAGAGTTAGTTCCTTCTTAGTCCATGTTCTCACTACAGACTTAGGCCATGTTCTCACAACAGACTTAGGCCGCGTTCTCACTACAGGCTTAGGCTATGTTCTCACTACAGACTTAGGTCGTGTTCTCACTACAGACTACGACCGTGTTCTCACTACAGACTTAGGCTGTGTTCTCACTATAGACTAAGGCCGTGTTCTCACTACAGACTCAGGCTGTGTTCTCACTACAGACTTAGGCCATGTTCTCACTACGGACTAAGGCCGTGTTCTCACTACAGACTTAAGCCGTGTTCTCACTACAGACTAAGGCCGTGTTCTCACTGGAGAGTTTTTCGGGAATAACACCATACCTCAGTATGGCGTTATTGTTGATTAAGTCTCTAGTGACAACACGACTTTAGTCAACCATTGGTGTCGATGTAATTTGCCAATATCAAATTTGTGGCGATGCGGTCTACAGCGCAGAGACCAATATCAAATTGAATATCACCACACCCATTAGTCAACAGCCGCAGGGACCAATAACGAATTTGATATCGGTGAGCCCGTTTGTCGCCCGTAAAATACCCACAAAATACTAACAAATGCCAGTGGACACCCACAAAATGAATGCAGTTGCATTGCTATGACATAATCCCACATTCACACATGCCCACATGCTCACCATAATATTACAAAATAAAATTGTTAAAATTGTATACATTTAGAGACTTAAATTGTGCACCCGAATGTAACGAAACGAAATAAATCCTAAAATATCATGAGTTAATTCCGCATAAATTAAGGAGGTGTTCTCACTAGAGAGTTAATCAGGAATAACGCCATACTTCAGCATTGCGTTAGTCCTGATTAAGTCTCTAGTGAGAACACGGCCTAAGAAAATGATTTTAGTTGAAATTGAATTTACAATAATTAAATGGAATGAAATCGTTAATGGTTAATATTCAATTCATTTCATTACATTGAGGACGTGTTCACATGAGAGAGTTAATTCGGATTAACGCCATACTCGTTACTCCGGATAAATTCTCTAGCGTGAACACGGCCTGAGATACACAACAATAGTTAAGCATCTATTAGCAGACAATTTTAACAAATTTGTTTTCAAGCATTCTAGTTTGAATACGGGCCTTTAAGCAAGTTGTCAAAGGGACTAGCATCGCTGACCAGAAACATTGGTATTTGACAAAGGAACAAGAGAATTGTGGATTTCAGGAGATGCAGTTTGCTGTACGAAACATGCAACAATGTGAAAGTTTTGGCTGGAAACGTGAGTGTTTTAGGCCATAAATTACTGAATTTGGTTGCAAAGTGTGCAATTTTTTGGGCAGAAGCAACCATGATACGCAGCGTTCTGGGCATGTACCGGGTCAATATGGCCTGGTAGTTGCCCAGTACCGGCCAGTTAACCGGTGGGAAACGAATAGGGAAACGAATTCATGATTACCCGTTATCCGATGTAGAAATCTGATTTGAAACGTCTCAAATTCATATTCAGAAAGAACCCATACCTATATCGTCATCTTAGACGTGAACGATCCAACTGAGCACAGCCGCATGATAATTGGTCGATAGGAGACATGTTTTCGCACGTATCCACGTCTCTTAGAAAGTTTTTGCGCGAATTATATATGTTAAGTTCATCACGTACGCTTAAATGATGACGGACTAAGCGTTGTTGTACGAATTGTATGTCTGTACTATTTAATAAACATGTTGTTGGATATTTTGAAACTAATTTAACTGGGCGCTGTTGCTGCCATAGAACGCAGGTTACCGGGCCAGTATTGGCCCAGTAACCTTCCTTGTCAGGGATAAATCTGATTCGAACGTAGCGAATTCGTATTTAGCCTCCACCAAAATTTATATGACGTCATGTTCACTGTCAAAAACCATCAACTTACAAAAGCTTAATTCTGATTGGTCGATAGCGGCCATTTTTCAATTCCTTTATATATAGTCCCTTATTAGATTGCAATTTCGACCGGCTGATTTGAGCGAAAACGTATTTCTTTAAAATGTCACATAAGATTGCCATTCGGCAAATGGAACAACAATCATATTCTTCTTAATAAATTAGTTTTCAGCTCTTTCCCTAGGTCAAATATCTCGAGGTGCCTGTCAGTCGGCGTAGTGATTTCCAAAATGAATTAATATATAAATCTGTTTCTAAAAATAGGCCAACATCCAAGATATCTGCCGACGAAATCAACCAATCTGCTTCATTTGAAAACCATTGGATCTCTATGATCCAAGGATCCGGTAGAAATCAGCCAAGTAGTGCTTCAAAAGATGTTGTTTATAGGAAAAGGTTGACGACAGGTGACAGACAGACAATAGATGACTGACGATGAGCTTAGATTTTCGGGCCAGGTGAGCTAATAAATGATTGGTTATGGCAAATGAGCGTAAATGTTGACAAAATGATTAATTAGGTAAACGGTTGTCAATGCCTACAACGGTTAATTACACAAAGTAGTAGTTGGCTCCATCGGATTACGTAATCAATTTTTACTTAAATTTAGATTATAGTACATCCAATAGGCAGCAATGGCTTCGAAGCAAATTAAGTCCAAAATATTCAACAGAACATCTATATACATCGTGTTCAAAATTCATGCTTCTGGTGGGTTTTTTTAAAAACATTTAAACTTATTTATGAGCTGTATGTGACATTTATTGGCTAAAATATTGACTAGCAATCTTACTAGCAATGACCCCAATGATTGACTAAATGTGCAACCCAGGTATCGAGGTCAAGGTTGTCGACATCATCGTTGACCTAGTTATGACATCATCGATCTTGACCTAGACTCAGCAGCCAATAGAGGAATCCAGTCTCTCATGGCTCATAATCAACGACGTAACGTGTAGGGTGACATCATAATCAATTACGTCATGAATGACACGATTTGGTCCGTATTAAACTCTTAATAGTCCGTCAAGTTGCACGAATTGAATGTCTTTACTATTTAATAAACATTCTGTTGAATATTTTGAAACTAATTTGATTGGGCGCTGTTGCTGCCCCAGTCAAATTAGTTTCAAAATATTCAACAGAATGTTTACTAAAATGGAAATTCATCAAAGACTTAGGCCTACAATTTTCTGACGGACTTTTCTATTTTCGTAACGGAGCTACGTCATTATGATTGTGACGTCATCCAACACGTGACTTATTTGATCATGACATCAGAGTAGCAGATCGGATTCCTCAATTGGCCGATATTTTCGCTTTATTGAACACCAATTATTACTATTTTGCGACATTCAGAGAAACTATTGACCTCAATCAGACACCTGACAACATATAACCGAGCCTATAAGAAAATTGGCATTATTGCCTTTGTGAAGCGCAATTATACCTACATTGACACGCCGTTATTCAACCAATCGTCTAATCCAGGTATGACATTCTATCTGCTATAGATTATACTCGCGCTGTATTTTATCATATGTTGTTGTTTATTTTGAAAACAATTTGACAGAAAGTCGATGTTGCCATCAGCCAACAACGACTTTCTGTCGAATTGTATTCAAAATATCCAACACGTTCGGGATTTAAAAAAAATTTAATTCACTTGAAAATCTGTTTCGTAATAAATCAAGTTAATATTAGGCCTACTGTATTGTTATAATGCGTGTCTCGTAATTTTGATAATGTACGTGTCCCCCCGCCCACCCCACCCCTCCTTATTTACCCCATACCCCACCTCTTATACGTGGTTATGCCTACCTAACCGTGCAATGGTGGGATGCAATGATGGGCACGCCAAGTAGTATAGTACATCCCAGAAATAACATTACAATATTTCCATAGCAAAATAAAAACGTATTGTTGAATATTTTTTAACATAATCTGATCGCAAGACATTACTGCAATGTCTTGACAAACTAATTATGTTCAGAATATTGAGCAGAACATTTCTTATATCGTATTAAAAATTTTTTAGTTTTGCAAACATTTTAACCTATTTATGAGCTGTACTGTAAAAGATCTAATATCCTATTTATCGGAACATTAGTCAGTAATTGGCGAATTGTGCATGGGTAATATTATTTACCACTTTATTGGCTAAATTTCGCAAAGAAAATCTAAATATGTCCTTATTGAATAGCCATTTACAAGCCTAGAGAAGATTTTTTGAAAATTTACCACTGGAAAGTCTGGCTCGATAATCGAGGCAGTCATTCCAGTGGTAAATTTTCAAAAATAGCCTTCTCTTGGCATGCACATGAACACCCGTCGACCACTACACTCAAACTCTGACAGATATTGTCCGCGCTTCAAGTGTAATATATGTGAATTGGATGTGATCGGTGGGTGATTGAGTTGTGGCATGTAGATGGATGATTTGTCATATTGACGAATTAAAATATAATTAATTTGCTATATCGAATCATCCACGAGCGAGTGTACGTGCGTCCGTACGTACGCGTGAGTTGGTGGCGCTAATCAGTAAATAAGTTTCAAATTTTATGAATATAAGTCAAATTTTCATTAAATTTGTAAACGGTGTTTGGTTGGATTCGTAGTTTTGTTTTTTTACTTTATTTTTTTATTTTTAGCAATCTTATTTATTTAAATTTTACCCACAATCACGACTGAATGTGAACAATTATATCTATCAACTGTATACTACTCTGTCATATTTTATTCCACGCCCTGCGCGTTGAGGGACTTAGGCCGTGTTCTCATACAGCCACTATTTCGGTAAATGGCGGGTATATCGGCTAGCATTTTCAATGAACTGGCTCTTGTACCGGAATAAATACGTCATTTATTTCGAAATTTAATAGTCCCACAAAATCGGCGGTTTATCTTCCGATATATCGCTAATGATTCCCTATGTGAACACAGCATATTTCGTCAAAATCTGCCAGGTAGCGTTAACGTTAGCATTTTCTCTCACTGTCTGTCAGGTAGCGCTACGGACATCACGTTATCTCGGTGTCCACCAGGTGGCACCACCGTCCAGTCCGGGACTATCTCCCAGCACTGTGAATGCAAACCGATATATCGGCTAATTATTAACCTGCATAGTACACGAAATAGTTAAACAGGATTAGGCAATGAGAAAGAGGCCTTAAATCAGGAATAACGCCGTATGTCGTTATTCACGATTAACTCTCTAGTGAGACCACGGCCTAAGGCCGTATTCTCACTAGAGACTTAACCGGCGTAACGCAATACTGAGGTATG
Organism: Chaetoderma sp. LZ-2023a; assembly: GCA_034401795.1. Lineage (NCBI taxonomy): Eukaryota > Metazoa > Mollusca > Caudofoveata > Chaetodermatida > Chaetodermatidae > Chaetoderma > Chaetoderma sp. LZ-2023a. Next base: position 151,604,365 of record CM067373.1, on the reverse strand, counting down.
GCGTTATTCCCGATTAACTCTCCAGTGAGAACACGGCCTAAGATACAACTGAAGGGTGGAGTGTAGTAGGGGGTACTGTATATGACAGCAACAACCTATAGTAAAAAATAATTTCAATATTCAATATTCAGTTGGCCTAAGCTGCTATCAACTTTAACCCGCTAACCCCTGAACTCTCGTTGTCTCAATTACAAGACAACGACGCCTATATAAGGAGTGGGTGTTTTGAAACAAATTTAACTGGAACGTGTTGCTGCCATAGGCACCAACAGCTTCCAGTCAAATTAGTTTCAAAATATTCCACAGAATATTTCTTACATCATAAAGAATTTGTTATGGCTGGCTTGTAATGTTTAAACGGCTAATACGAACAGAACTAACCGCGCCATAGACAATAATATTTGGTTTACATCGAAAAAGAAATTAAATTAAAAGAAACCAAATTAACTTACTTGAAAATCCTAGAATAAATTTGTATGCTCACCTTATTTCTTGAAAACAATCCCAAAATAATAATAATATGCCTATATTTTTATTGCGCAGTTGCATTAATTGTAGCGTAACTAATTATCCACGATACGTAGGGCCTATATTTTTGCGTATTTTAACGTTTAAGTCAGTGTTGTCGAAATTTTATTTCGATTTAAAAATGTTGAATGTTGTATGCCATTTTTTGTTGTTGTGAATTGAGGAATCCAGTTTTAGCTATGCTCCGCCCAGCTTTAGCTAAGTTCCACCCCCAATTCCCCGTGCTTTAATCGATCGGTCCCTTAACTGCCTAGCCATCAATTTCCAGAAAACTATAGGCTACGGATTTTTAAACTTTCGTAACGGAGCTACCTAGCTACGGACTGCGTTATTGTACAAATCGGATGTCTACTATTTAATAAAGATGTTAAATATTTTGAAACTAATTTGCACCCAGTCAAATTAGTTTCAAAATGTTCAACAACATCTCTATTAAATAGTAGACATCTGATTTGTACAATAACGCATAGTTCGTCATCAATTAAGCGTTCGTGACGAACTTATCTACGTCGTTGATTATGACGTTATCCTACACGGCACGTAGTTGATTATGACATCATACGATTGATGGATAAACTGGAAAAGTCCTTTGTACTGTATCTCATCTCGCAATCATTTGCCTGCATTATTGCCACGGATGGGTACCAAGTTTATTCACGAATCAATCATACATTGGCCTATATATGCCTATGCGGGTAAAATAATGTTAGGCGTACGGCACGAGACATCGCCGCAAACCACATCAATTATTACGCGTGACAGTTTTTAAGCAACTGGAGAAAATGGAGAGATCCGATCTGTCACTCGAGTAACAGGTCAGTATCAAATAAGACATTAATTGAGTGACGTGACATTCAAAAACTCCGTTTCGAAAGTCAGAAAGTCAGTCATTAAGTTGTACGATTCGTATGTTCTTGGTGAATTTGCAGTGTAATAAATATTCTGATGAATATTTTGAAACTAATTTGACTGGGAGTTGCCAGCAAATTTAGTTCTAAATAATCAAGAGAATGCGTATTAAATTGTAATATGTGCGTTTTCAGAATATCCGATTCAAAGAGTCATATTCTATCGCGGCCAAACCTCTTCGCTATCGTCGTCCTCGCCCTAGTCGTTGTCGTTGCTACGGCTGCTGCTGCTTGCGGCGGCGGCTAGAGGCGGCGGCATAGGTGGTAAAATTTAAGTACCTACCGGTACGTACCATACGAAAACGGCTACAACATTTTAAAATTAGAATAATAATTATTATAATAATAATTGTACCGAGTCTGGTTTGGCCTAATTGGTGATCGTATTGAAGCTGATTAATTATCAGTTTCCTTTATCGATAAGTTATTTTTTTTTCCATCATCTCGAACGTTGGGGCTGTAATTCGACGAGCCCCATGCAATAAAACCATTACAATTCCGAAATTTCTTTAAGCGGAATAATAAATTATTAAATACATTTACATAGTTTTACCACGACAAAATCAACAGTTTCTATGATTTGACAACTTACATAGATAACGTTAATGTTACCGGACCGGTACTGGGCCAATACCGGGCCGTATTGGCCCGGTATTGGTCCAGTACCGGCCCAGTAACCCGCGTTATCAAGATAATATCTAGACATTAATGGTCAATTTAGAGAAAAATAATATTTGGCAAAAAAGAAAATTTTGAACTTACCTGCGTATCCATACCTGTCCCGGAGAACCGACTGCTGTAGCGACCCGGCCACGTCTGTCAGCATCCCCGATTTTCACCTGAACCCACACAGACAATAGATGTTTATGTTGATGGGAATCCCGAACACACGATACGCGGTGCACAGACACGGACTAAAGAAATGACACCCGACGAGAATGGAATATGAGAAAGTTATACGCGATGGCGACGCGGATATATTTCCTTTGCATATGACGAAACCGGTGACACCAGATCTGGTAGTCACAAAACCAGACACCGGTGATATTAAATTATTCTATCCCGCCCCGTTATTATTACATTTATGAACTCTCGCGAAGCCCTCCCTCTGACATCCATCCACCCGGTAGCTGACGTGACGGTTTAGAATAACCGACAAACGATCGCTAACTCTCTCGGAGATGTATTGATTATTCGCGAGAAGTAAATCGGACGCGTTATAGCGTTCAGACGATAAAGAAGCGACGGTATCCGATGATGATAATAATAATCTATCTGTTGTGGGTGTAGCTTAGAAGGGGGAAGTCTCCGCCCACATAATTGACAGACGGCGTTACTATTGGTGGATCGGTAATGGCTTGGTCCGCGGAGCGCTCAGGAGCTGAGAGAGGGAACAAATAGGCTTTGTGGTTTTGTCGCCGATCTCTCGTTATTCGTATAGGCCCTAGCGCGGTGATAGTAGAATTGACATCCTATACGCCATCCAAGATAGTAGAATTTGGAAGCTGTACGGATACAAGATGTTATATGGTGTCACAAGAGTGTCACAAAGCTGGCAGCTTCTGCCACGGTATCTGATGACGAATCGAATGTATCTTCTAATTAATTCTTCTACGTATTGCAAGCAGTGCAAATAGTGCGTAAGAAATATGGAGAGCAGTCGTGTTTTTGACACGGTCGAGTTTGTCCTTATTGTGGACAAAATGTAGCGCTGCTGCTGTTGCTGCTGTTGTTGCTACTGCTGCTGCTGCGGCTACTACTACTACTACTGCTGCTGCTACTGCTGCTGCTGCTGCTACTACTACTACTACTACTGCTGCTGCTGCTGCTGCTGCTACTACTACTACTACTACTACTACAACTACTACTACTACTACTACTACTACTACTGCTGCTGCTGCTGCTGTTGTTGTTGTTGTTGTTGTTGTTGTTGTTGTTGCTACTGCTGCTGCGGCTACTACTACTACTGCTGCTGCTGTCGTCGTCGGCGTCGTCGTCGTCGTCGTCGTCGTCGTCGCCGCAGCCGCCGCCGTCGCCGCCGCCGCTACTACTACTACTACTACTACTACTACTACTACTACTACTACTACTACTATCGCTACTGCTGTTGTTGCTACTGCTGCTTCGGCTACTACTGCTGTTGATGCTGCTGCTGCTGTCGTCGTCGTCGTCGTCGTCGTCGTCGTCGTCGTCGTCGTCGCCGCCGTCATCGTCGTCGTCGTGCTGGTGGCGGTGGTGGTGGTGGTCGTCGCCGCCGCAGCCGCCGCCGCAGCCGCCGCCGCTACTACTACTACTACTGCTACTGCTACTACTGCTACTGCTACTGCTACTACTACTACTGCTACTGCTACTCCTACTACTACTACTACTACTACTACTACTACTACTACTACTACTACTACTACTACTACTACTACTACTGCTACTGCTACTACTGCTACTGATACTGCTACTACTGCTACTGCTACTGCTACTGCTACTCCTACTACTACTACTACTACTACTACTACTACTACTACTACTACTACTACTACTACTACTACCACTACTACTACTACTACTACTACTACTTCTACTGATACTACTACTGCTACTGCTACTACTGCTACTGCTACTGCTACTACTACTACTACTACTACTACTACTACTGCTACTGCTACTACTACTACTACTACTACTACTACTACTACTACTACTACTACTACACAATTGTCATGCAAAGAACGTACAGTAGACGTCAGGAATAACTTTAAGTGTCCAAAGTAAAATAAAACGTACTATTAAATTATTTGAACATAATTGGGTTGAAAGACATGGCAGCAACATCTTCCAATACAATTATGTCCAAAATATTCAACAGAACATTTCTTGCTAACTAACGTGTTTCTGGGGTTTTTGTTTAGGAAGCATGGTAACCTATTTATAATTTAGTACACTTTTGGCTGTACTGTAGAGACAAACTCAAATTCGTTGTAATATAATTTCTTATAAAAATTTAACACACGAATTTGGTAAGATGACATTTGTGACGAGATTTAGCGAGTTTCAAATGTGATCTTCTTATGCGAGTGTGATGAATTTAACACGAAATTACAACGATGTTGAGATTCTATTTAACGCATAATCTTCACGTCGATTCTGATTATTTTCTTAACATTTTGCTTCAGGATTATATTTTGTATCACAGTAACGCCTAACTACTGCGAGTTCTGATCAATGCGCCACATATAATATAAATATAAATTTTTTATTTTTATTTCGGATTTGAAGTTAGTTTCTAACTAATTAAATAACTAAGGCCGTGTTCTCACTAGAGACTTAATCAGGAATAACGCCATACGTCAGTATGGCCTTAGTCCTTATTTAGCCTCTATAGTGAGAACACGGCCTAAGATTAGTTAAGTCTAATTAATCCTTTAAAATTGTCAGAGCTTTGAACTTTCCATTAAAATTTCCATTAACCCGCTTGCGTCAACAGCGCATTAAAGCGCTCAAAATACTATTTATTTCAATTAACCATTTAATTGCCAATACTTTTCAAGGAAATGTTGGTCTTTGCAGCCAAATAGAGTATTTTTGTAAATTTATAACGAAAATTTACAACAAAAAAATTGAATTCTGTTATGCCTCAAATGGGCATTCATCAAAAGTATAATTATCAAGAAAATTCGAATTTCTGCTTAGCTAGTGTCCAATTGCTGACCAAAAAGCGTATTTTTGACAATTCATCACTTGAATGGATGGCTCGGTTACCGATCCAGTCATTCCAGGGGTAAATTTTCAAAAAATATTCACTTAGCAAATGGACATTTCTCAAGATCACTACAGAGGTCAAATTAAAGGGTTAAGTTAACACAAGCGGGTTTAACATGCATAATAATAGGGCCTACGGGCCTACGGGCCTACGGGCCTACTGGTCCTGCGCTAGACCAATACGGAACCGATACGACCGGTTTTGGCCCAGTACCGGCCGAATAACCTGCGTTATCAGGAATATTTCATCATTACAACACAATTTTGAAGACTAACAATTCGACTAATCTGCATAGCCCCAATATCTAGCTCGACCCATTGGTCAATAGCGCAGAGACCAATATGCAATATCAAATGTGGGCCAGTATTCATTTAAGGTATAGTAAACGATTTTGGATTTTGGTCAATCATATTTTCTTTCTTTATATAAAGAGCTTCTATATCTGATAGTCTAGAAGTGTAATGTACGGAACCATGCCCATTAAAGGCTTCTTTTAGGTTTGCATTTTATCATCGATTAGGCCTTGTTCTCATACAGCCACTATTTTGGTAAATAGTCGGTATATCGGATATCTTTCTCATTGGACTGCCTCTTGTACTGTTATAAATACGTCATTAATATATTTCGAAATTTAATTATTGCTTCCTTATTTGAACGTAACCTATTACCGCAAAATTTGGCTGGTAGAATTACCGTCAGGATTTTCTCACTGTCTGCCAGGTAGCGCTACGGCCAGCATTTTATCTCGCTCTCCACTATGGTCAAGTTCGACTCCTAACCATAATTAGCTATGGCTAACTAGAATGCCAGCCGAACTTCAAATGGTTAACTAGCTAGTCAGCTATAGTCAGCCGAGCACCCGACCTCGGTTCAGATGGTTAGTCCGATATTTGCGTGAATTTCAAAATGGCGGACACCGATCGCTTGTTACGAATAAATGCATATCAAAGTGTAAATATTTCACTAAATAACTTAGGTTTGATAAAAATTATGCTTTCTTACTGTATGTCAATGTTCCCAAGCCCATATTCCTTCCCACTTTATGCCATATGGACGCTTTTTGATGTCTTAGCGGACAAAAATAACCCATTTTCTTAGGTCATCAAAACAGACGACAGAGAGGATTAATGGAGACTGGTACCCGCCCCAAATTTTCTGCAATAGTAATTCAATGGGAAACCGGGTACCAACGAACTATAGTTAACTATGGTCAAGTTCGGCTTGTCATAGCGACTGCGCATGTTCAGTAAACCACGAAACTGACTATAGTTAGCGAGTCGAACTTGACCCAGGTAGCATCACCGTCCAGTCCAGGATTATCTTCCACTAGTGTGAATACAAACCGATATAGACCCATCGGCTATATATTAAACTGTTTAAATTGTTAATCAGGATTAGGCAATGAGAAAGAGGCCTTAGGCCGCGTTCTTACTAGAGACTTAATCGGGAATAACGCCATACTGCAGTATGGCGTTATTCGTGATTAAGGCCGTGTTCTCAGTATTGCGTTACACCGGTTAAGTATCTATAGTGAGAACACGGCCTAACTCTCTAGTAAGAACACGGCCTTAGGCCTCGTTCTCACTAAAAGAGTTAACCGGCGTAACACCATACTGAGGTATGGCGTAATTCCCGATTAACTCTCCAGTGAGAACACGGCATTATATTTGCTTATGGGGACTCAATGACTAATGGCTCTCAATATCCACGAAGATGCAAATGCCACAAATATTAAAATGCAAACACAAATCTGACAGTGTAATTTATCACCGTTTCGCAGAGAAGCCAGAGTATGTACTATCTAGCGGATGCTTGCGATTCGTCCCTACGTCTGTATAAACAAATATTATTATTCTGCAACCAATTTCTTAGGCCGTGTTCTCACTAGAAACTGAATCCGGAATAACGCCATGCTGAAGTATGGCGTTATTTCTGATTAAGTCCCAAGTGAGAACAATGCCTTAGACCGTGTTCTCACTAGAGACCTAATCAGGAATAACGCCATACTGAAGTATGGCGTTATTCCCGATTAACTCTCTAGTGAGAACACGGTATTAGATGTCCTCGTATAATCTTTAATACAGTTAAATAGTTTCAAATTATTTAAAAGCGTGTAAATTAGATTTAAATCATTCAACAAAATGCTTATAAAAATTATAAACTCATCAAAGATATTGCAATTCATACTTCTTCGTGACGGACTATTCGAGTTTCATGACAAACCCATGTCATTTTATTTGTGGCGTCAGATAATTGAATGACAGATATCATCCATTTACTCTAGAACGACTTTCATTGCCAGGCGTGGTGTACGGATTCGCTATCAGTCGCTTTGATATGGTCTTTCGATCCTCAGGTGGGATGAGTCTAACTCACGATCATAAAGTCTTAAAATGTGGCAAAATGTGGTTCAATTAACAGTGGATTTTGTAAGTAAAAGATGGTGGATCCTTGGTTATACGACCACCCATTTTAAAGAATCACATTTAGCCCAACATGAAGATATCCACCATTTTTCCAAATAACCATTCCAGACTGTCTACTTGGATTATCAGTTGAATATGTTTTGATAGTAGACGGCATTGACTGTATGTACAGAAGAGTTCAGAAATAACTTAACAAGTGTCCAAGACAAGATAAAACGTAAGCCTACTACTGTTGAATATTTTGAACTTGATTTGATTGGAAGGATTCTTGTAAAAACAGATGTGTGTCGGCTTCCTCGTGTGAACATGACCCCAATTCAGAGATATCAGTGTGTTCGGAAGAGCAAATCACATTAGCTCCATCACTTTCTTGCCTCTTTGCAAAAGGATGACCTGATGTGACAAGAAGCTGAACAGTTCTGTTTTGTTCTCGTCCACGCACAATAAATCATTGCAGTTCTTTGCCATTGCCGAAGTGGAAACAACTCGTCTGCGCACACCGTTTCCCCTCTTTCGCCTGGTTGTACCTTTAAAACTATCTGGTTGATATTGATCCAACACAATATCAAAACGTGTCGTACTCTCAAGCTGTGATGAAACGTAGGGCACAGACACCTGCTGTGCATACACCAAGAAGATATATTTGAACTACAGTACTGGAATTTGTTTAGCTGGATCTCACTGCACACCAGTATTCACTACTTACTTTAAAAACTGGCATTTCGATATTTAGGCCACCAAGCATTATTACTAAGGAGTCTTCTCCGTGTGTATCCAGCCATGTCCACTGTATTTGCTTAGCCATGGCATACAACGATTGGTCAGCAGAAAGGACTGGGACCTGACCAGGTTTGAGATACTGAACAGCTATCTTGACTAAGTCCATAGAATGCTTCGCCACGGCCATCTAGTGTGTATTGCCCCAGGAACAGGGCTAACAAGGTATTTAGTGCAGCTGGATGGGCAGTTCTTTGCTGTATGTGAGCATGGTAGGCTGACCAGGATATCCAGTCTCCACCCTCGAGTTTATCTTTCTCTGTGGCAGTCCTCACTCTGTTCAGCCAAACTGTCTCTTCGTATGTGGCTTCAGCTGCAAGTTGATTGTCCGGGTGCTTTACAGGTCAATAAACCACTGATGCTGTAGGCATATATGTGAACATTGGTGGTAATGGAGGTACTATTTGGGATGAGTTGTCCTGATTAATAACCAGTTCATTGCGTATGGTCCATGTGAGAGGTGCTGTATGATGGAAATGCCTGTACGTGGAATGAATCGTGAGCAGTAGCAGAAGCTGGATTGTGATCCACATTATCAACGGCACTAGCGGTAAATAGTCCATGGCGCATTTTTGGTGTGCACACGGCATTGTCTACATTGAATCTTGTACATATCCTCTTTGCGATATCTGCCCTTCTTTGTAACAGCCTGTCATATGATATACACAGACTGAAGAACGTGCCAACCAGAGTTCTCTTGTGTGCGAGGCCATGTATGTTAAGCGCAATACATATTGTCGGCCACGACTAATTTGTGTTGTACTGGTTGGATTGGCAGACCATGCATGTTTCAAACTGTTGAACAGAAAGAGCGGGGATAGAGAAAGAGAGGCACTTGCATTTGAAGTGCTACCCTCTGTCTGGTGTTTAATGTTTGAACCTTCCTGTATCATTTTCATGACTTCCAGCAAATTGTGTGGGATGGACTCCTGTTGACAACCCTTCTGAAATGATCCATTAAAAGAGAACTTTTGATTGAACATTTCTTGACGCACAATCTGAGCAGCTCTTGCTAAGTACTGTGCTTCACTATCATATCCGCATGCCTTTCTGAGTGCACCTCCAATGTTCTGGTCAAAAGTAAGGAGTATTCCACCAACACCTCTGTGCGCTATGAGGTCAGGAACTGCTGCTAATAACCTAATTTCTAGTCTTGTGCTGTGAATTCTGTTGGCTACACTAGCCCCTAGCAGTATAAGTCGTTTTGCATACATTCCTACTAGACTGGCTACATCGAAGACAGTAGCTGTATCTTCCTCCGTACGGAATTCTTATATATATATATATATATATATATATATATATATATATATATATATATATATATATATATATATATATATATATATATATATATATATATATATATATATATATATATATATATATATATATATACGCAACTAACTGTGGGAAAGGCCATGCCTTGTACTGTCATTATTAGTGGCGGCATCAGCCCTTGATACATTGTTATACAAATTTACTGGACATTTAGGGTGGTATATTGCCTCTAGTGCGATCATGTCTCCCGGAGCTAACTTTGCCAAGAGCTTAGTATCGTGTAGTTGGTGGGCACATTTATGGACTCGTAAGTCTATATCGAATTTTGAAGAATCGCAAAGGCCCAAATCGTCCTGCTCGTTCATCACAGAGGAAGCATGTTGGTTCAACCGATTTAGCTTGACCCGTATCACGTGTGTTAATTGTTGAAGAAGGTAAATTGTCCTGTGTTGTGCCATGCTGCCAAATTTGTTTCAAACTCAATTTTCTGATATGCATTATAAGCATATTCCAACACTTTGGTTTGATTTCTTGGCGGGGCACTGGAGAGTATCCCCCGTGTCTTTCTGGCACAATGCGCACAGGTCCCAGTTTGTGGATGCGTTTGCCTTTGGCAGTTTTGATCCGCTTGAATGGGCAAGATCTTCTAGCATGAAACGCCTGGATATGGCTATAAGATGTTACAGTATGTTCATCTAATCTACTCTACCTGACAAACAACAAGCACTATGATTCAGTAACATACATACAGTTGTGATGTATATTGTGATTACAATAATGTCAAATATGTTCTAAATATGATTAAACCTGCAAATGGCGGCCATTTTGAAGTTTTCCTCACTTTTGGGAGATGCCATTTTGATACTTTACGTTTCCATATGCTATATTTTAATTTAAACTACAGTAATTCATCCAATGGGAGTTATTAAGTATCGAATATTCAAAATGGCCGCCAAAGAAACTTTCAGTATCGGCCCAGCATCGGTCCAATAAGCTGCGTTATCAGGAATGCGTCCAGGTCTGACAATCAACGTTAGCGTATGTAGAATCATCATACAGACTGTCTTGCTTGTACCACAAAAAGCGCAATTAAGTAGCTACTCTGCTGCGATACAGTGTTTTTTTAATCTTAGGATAAATTCAAAATGAAGATAGCATTTAGCAATGATAATTATGTAGAATGTACACCGCCAGTGCCAATAGCAAAATACTTCCGTAACATATACATAAAAAAGAACAGCAGTTAAGAGACATAGTGCAGTATTGCATTGTGAACTTATTACATATGTTATTCTCCAAATAAGGAACAACCGCTTGCTCAAATATACAAACAGACATTTCTTAGTTACCATCCAATACCTATGTAAATGTCCTATAGAAATTAACACTCCCTTGGCCGTTTTCACTGAAGTGCAGAAGAGACACATCTCTTTCTATTGAAAATTATGTGGCTAAAATTTGTAGAAACTATTGATTTTGTCATCAAATAACTTAGGAACTTCGAGACAAAATTAAGCATTTTGCATTTTAACTTGCCTATACACATCGCATATCTGAGTACTACAATAGAAAATGCCAGAACGGTTTTCAGAACGGTGAGCAGTGACAACATCGGTGAAACGTTGACAGTAACTGTTTCACATGTATTGGCATTTGACGATCTCACTCAAACATTTGAGTTTTGTGTTGACGCATGTGTGAATGAAATAGGTGCAGTGCTGTTAGATCGCAAATGAGATCAGTTGGCATCTATAATATTCACTAGCGGAGGACTTAAACGTGGTGAGCGGCGATACCGAACACCTAAGCTAGGTTTTTTTAGTCTAATGTGTTCTCTCTGTGACAAATTGAAAGACTATTTGTATGGGTATCGTCTAAAGTAGTTATATCTGTATAGCTTGATATAGCTGGTCATCGATTGTTGTACAACACGAAACGATACCAACAAGGCAATGTTGATGCAGATGCATAGCCATGACAACCACACAAAGAGAATGGCTATTATATTGCTTATGCTTATGCAGAGAAGCAATGAATGTTTAAATGAAGAAAGCACGAGTATAGGTGATTACAAACTGAATGATAATATCAGGTATAAGGAGATAATGGACCTTCCAAATTTTAGCTATGCCCCGCCCATCTCTAGCTAATCTCCAGGCACGCATCGCTCGTGTTGGAACCGATCGATCACTGAACTCCATGACTATCAATTTTCAGAAAACTGTACATGTAAGTTATTGAATATTTCGAAAGTAATTTGACTAGGTGCGGTTTCTGCCTATGGCAACAGCGCCAATTCAAACGAGTTTCAAAATATTCAACATGTTTATTAAATAATAAAGACATACACTTCGTACAACAACGATTAGTTCCCTATTAATTAAGCATTCATGACGTAATTGATTATGGCGTCATCCTATACGCCACGTAGTTGATTATGACGCCATATGTGTGTTGGATAAACCCTTTACTTTGGGATATGCATGGAATCCCATCTGAGAACGTCTTAATTCCACAATTTTCTGGGTTAGGACCTCCGGACACCCCAGGCCCTTTTTGGTTTAGCTTTCGATTTCCTCAGCCCTGTATCTGTTGATGTTCAAAATTCATGCCCGATGTTGTGCTGGTAATGCAGGTTAAAAGGTCGGTACTGGGTCAATACTCGGCCTCTATTAGCTCGGTATTAGCGCAGTATCGGCCCAGTAAGTTGCATTATCTTGTTGGAAGATGAATCTTTTCGGTCTCCAGCCAACATCCCATAATTCATTGCACTTACTACTGTATTACGTTAACCGGAACAATGTAGTCTAGTTGGCGGGAGACCGAATATACAGGTCTCCCAACCTATACATCCCTTGATAATGCCGGTTACAGGGCCAGTACATTTCAGAAATCCTTCCCATATACGGGAGCACCTCGCGAGCGAGTAAAATACAAAAACGACAAAAGTAGAAACGGACTCGTGTATTGATCCAGTACCAGTCTAGTACCATACATTATCAGGTAGATCTCCAAGACGTTTTAATGGACTTTCGAGCTCTGAATCGATTTCTCTATCTGAATCAGAAAGTCTGTGATCCTTCCCACAATGGAAGATTTCAGTTTACCCATCCGTTATATTACGTCATAATCAAATACGTGACGTCATAATTAATTACGTCATGAATGACGTAGTTAAGTTCGTCAAGAACGCTTAATTGAGGACGGACTAAGCGTTGTTGTACGAATTGTAGGCCTTTATTATTTAATAAACAAGCTGTTGAATATTTTGAAACTAATATGACTGGACGCTGTTGCTGCCATAGGCTGCAGCAGCACCCAGTCAAATTAGTTTCAAAATATTCAACAGCTTAACTGTATAGTTTTATGGAAATTAATAGACAGAGAGTTGATGGATCGATCGATCGATCCCAACATAGGCGAAATGTGGATGGAGCTTAGCTCGAGATGATTGGGGTTTAGCTAAAACTGGACTCCTCCATTGAGCGCAAATCCGGTTGTGGTCAACTAACGAGATATTGCCTCCATTTGACGGCATCTTTTCGTATGCTGTGACATGTCAAAAACGATGTTAGCGACGCTGAATCGGACATGGCTGAAACGTTCACAGCCTAAGTCTGGAAATACCTCCCTGCTCACGACTTCTTCCTAGTGCTGTACTCTCCTGGTGTCGAGACGAACTGGTCTCGGGTGGCTCTGCCCTGATAGCGCAGGTTCCTGGGCCGGTATTGGGACAAGTATCGGGCCAGGAACCTGCGGTACCAGGATGCCGTCTTCTCGATACCGATGTTGATACACTTCGAAATGTTGCGGGACTTCATGTTCTGCATGTATGTTCCTATTCGAGCATCGTGTACAGGAGCGGAATAAAGGGGTGGGGTGGGGGTGGGGAGAGGTGTATTTTCCCGGGATTTTCACTTCTCTATATATAGACAGATTATAGTTCTAAATTATCTTTTCTCATGGCTTCCTTTAACATGTACAGGTATACCCTATCTCTGCATCACTACCAAGGCGTATAGTTGCACGCGTCATAATGACAGGTATGGACGTTTGTGCCTACTAGATTATATTATGCGGTTAATGGCGATACAAGACCGTATCATTACTGCACCGTAAGAAATTGTCACGTCGTACGATGGTCTGCCTGTCTGTCTATCGGTTTGTCTGTCTGTCTTCTTGTCGTTCGCAGGATTGCACGATCCGTCCAGCATGGGAAACGAATGACGTTGTTACTCCCAGGTCTTGTCCGGAGTCATATAGCGTGTTGTGTAGAGAGGTCGTTATTGGTCACAATGCGTCTCTACTCTCTAGTAGAGACTTTCTATTTATGGCCAGTCACTGGCATTACAATTTTAAAAAAATAGAAATAGGCCAGGTCAGATATTATGAAATTATAACTCCCATATGGCCAGTAGCATGTATTCTCATTGCAGGGCACGTGAAGAATCAACTGTAGCCACACGCATTCTAATACAGTTACCCGATACGCTGTACAGAAATATAATACTAAAACCTGGAGATTGAAATAATTCTAAACGAACGTCGTCGCTTTGCAAACCGATACCGGAGCCATTGTCCCCGGCTTCTGTCAGCTTCCAGCGTTTTTAGCCAATCAACAACAGACCGCGAATAATATCGCTTTCAGCTTGCTGATTGAGAGCGGAGAAATGGCACGTTCTAATCGGAGCCATATCCAGACACGCACGAATTCTTATTACAATGTTATTCTTTTCCCCTTCAGTGAATCGTCCGTTCAGTCATCGAATGTTTTTCATGTAATCCGATGACTAACAATTGTGCGCTATGCGTTATGTTTTAGAATTGTTATTTCTGTCGCCAAATCACGCGGGGACTTTGAAGAAACACGGGTCTTGATCACTGTACGGGGAAATTATTTTAAACACTCCCGGTGCCCTGGAAAATGCATTCCGGAAATTGCATTAATATTTAGTTGTTATACTTCCATCAACGGAAGTATGTATTACTCTCGTCTCTCGTGAATAAAAAAAGGTGTTGCGTATGGATCGTTCGCTTTTGCTGTCTAATTGACTATCACGTGGCTGTTTCTATGGATAATAGTGACCCGTTTCCGATTTTAACACAAGAAAGGTTATGCATGTACCCAGATTACCATCTTTGGTTTGATTCCGTAAGAAATCCACAACAATTTGGGGTAAATAAGCGCGTATCGGCAGTCACTGATTTTGCCGTTCGTTCATTCCATCCATCAATTCATTCATTCATTCATTCATCCATCCATCCATCCATCCATCCATCCATCCAATAATAATAATAATAATAATAATAATAATAATAATAATAATAATAATAATTTTTTTTTTTTTTATTACTATAAATCAGCTGACTATTTCCTTCCAGAAGTGAAAGACACATGTGTCCAAATAATTAAGTGCAAATAATTAATACAAGGCTGAGCAGGTTGTTAATGACTATTTGGGAATAAAATATCAATTTTATGAAGATAATTGTCAATCGGAATCCTTTGAACACGTTTTCAGAGTATTGGTACAAGATCAGTTTATGGGAATCGTTAAGGTTAATGCATATGCTGCTGTGCTCAACATGAAAATGGAAAAAGTCGTAAGCACTAAAGAAAATGAAGATGAATGTTAATTTTCGAAAATTGCGTTGTTGAAAGCTGTTGCTGTCTTAGACAGCAACAGCATTCATCAACTCAATTTTCAAAAACTACCTCAAAATTTATAGTTTGAAATAAAGCTGTATAAATTACAATATTGTGAACTGAGAAATTAATAGGAAGCGAAAAGCTCTAACGATGAGTGGCGAGCGCCATTTAATATGAGCGAGACCATAGAAATATATTAACAACAGTACCCTATAACGCAGGCTACTGGGCCGGTACTAGAGCAATATTGGCCCGGTATTGGTTCAGTATAAATGCCCCGTAACCTGCGTTATCGGGGAGTATTTTATTATCCGCAAATGACCACGAGATTCGACCGCTGCCAGATAATCCATACGTTCATATTATTTTTATTTTATTTTAAATGGCTTGGTTTGGTCAATGGCGTGGGTTTTATTGGATAGAAACGCGCGCTGAATGAGGCAATGAGCACCTGGTCCGATTTCATGTTTACTAATGTAATTATTATACCCTGATCAAAATCTAGACATTATATATCCATGGTTTTAATGCGTTTGACCATTTTAAGCGTAAGAAACTGAATCGTAGGATTGTGGCAGTCTAGCAGGAACAATGTATATTCAATGATGCCTACCCCCCCCACCCCCCCCCCCACCACCCCCAGCCACCCCCCCCCCACCCCCGCTCCATCGTTTTTCCCGCCCCCTTATCCCTCCTCCTCCTTCTCCATCTCCATTGTTCCATGTCCTCTCCCCTTCCTCCCTTACTTTGCCACCTCTCCTCTCTCCCTCTCCCCCTACCATCCTATCTCGGACCTCACACGCATTCCTCTCCCACTCCCTCTCCATACCCCCATTTCCCTCCCCCTCTCCCTTCCTCCCTCCCCCTCGCCCTCCCTCCCTCTCTCTCTCTCTCGCTCTCTCTCTCTTGCTCGCTCTCCATCTCCTCCACCCCTCTCCCACTCTTCCAGTAGAAGGGCGACGATATGGGCGTCGATTCTGACTAGTCGAGAGAGTGCTGATCTCATCAATATTTGAATTAGCCCACGCCATGTAGGAGGTGGTAGCTCGGGCGGTAAGGAGCAGAGCTGGGAAACTGGCGACCCCGGGATCGCGTCTCTGTTCAGCCAACTGACGATTGCTTGAAACATAGGCAATCTCCTTCACTCCTCGTTGCCTCTCTCCGCCCAGGAGTATAAATGGGTACCAGTATAAAGCTGGGGAAGTTACCAATAAGAGACTGAAATAAAACCAGCCTAGATATGGTGTGAATGGGACCTGGAATCAAACCAATAACTTCTTCATTTTTCACGCCAACAATACTCAAATCTGAGTCGTCGACAGAGAAAATCCTTGGTTCTCTCTGGACCAATCAGATTCGAGTAATGTGTGCGGTAAAAAGGGGAGGTGGCCTAATGCCAATATTGATGACATCATTACTCTCTCGACCAATCAGATTCTCCACTTATATCTTCGCTGTTTTCGGAGATGTAAATGGGTGGGCACATGCCAATGATTGACAGGTGTAATGAGGTTCGAAGTCATGAGTGGGCGTGGCCCAGGTCACGTGACAGCTATAGACCAATCAGCATCAACGCCCACCTTGTTGCCCTGGTCATATCACATGACGCCATCTATACTCGTTAACGGGCCCAATAACACATGAAAAAGGGGTGTGTCCTAAAGTAGCACTGGTAAGGGAGTCCATATCGTCACCCTGGTCAGATCACATGACGCCATTTTTGTTCATTGTTAGGTCTACTGGCCCATGAAAAAGGAGCGTCCATATCATCATCCTGGTGTAGGTCAGATTATGGGACACCAACTGGCTCATTGTCAGGCCTAATGGCATACGAATAGGGCATGGCATAAGATGTGGGGGCGTGGCCTAATGCATCCCATATCATCGCACTGGTAACTGAGTCCATATCATCACCCTGGGTTCAGTCAGATTCTGGGATGCCAGCTGACACATTGCCAGGCCTAATGACCAGCGAAAAAGGCATGGCCTAAGGCCTGCGGGCATGGCCTAATGTAGCCCATCTTGTCACCCTGGTCAGACCATGTGACTCCGGCTGGCGCGTTGCCAGCCCTAATGACCCATGAAAGTGGTGTGGCCTATGGTCTGGAAAGTGTGGTATAGCCAGATCAATTGCAATGGCGGGGTGAAATATGTGAAAATAAAACTCTCCATGAAGCCGTTTCTAGCATGAAAATGAAATGCGTGTAAAACTTGTTGACTTTATAAAAAATAGAACTCAGATAATGCATCACAGAGTTCCTCTGATATTCCTTATACGTGTGAATGTTGGCAAAACATGGAGCGAGAGGGGAGGTGAGAGATGATGGCTAGTGTGAGAGTACGGGTGGAGGGAGCTAGCGAAACAGAACAGGGGAGAACAGGAGAGAGGGAGGGTGGAGGACTGTAGGGAGAGAGGAAGTGAGGGAGGTGGGAGGGAAGGAGAGAGAGATAAAGATAGATATATATATATATATATTCTCACACTAGTAGGCAGTGTGAAAGTGGTGTGGCATAATGTAGAGCTGTTAAGGGAGTCCATATAGTAGTAGTAGTAGTAGTAGTAGTAGTAGTAGTAGTAGTAGTAGTAGCAGTAGTAGTAGTAGTAGTAGTAGTAGTAGTAGTAGCAGCAGCAGCAGCAGCAGCAGCAGCAGCAGCAGTAGTAGTAGTAGTAGTAGCAGCAGCAGCAGCAGCAGCAGCAGTAGTAGTAGTAGTAGTAGTAGTAATAGTAGTAGTAGTAGCAGTAGCAGTAGTGACAGGAGCAGTGGTAGTAGCGTCCTATGCTTTGCGAGATGTGTGCATTTGTCTATTATCCACTTATAATGTGCACGGCGGTGTTGTGTGGTTTACAGTCTTGGCATTGTTGCAAATAGTAAGAACTTACTTAATTTTTTAATTATTTTTTTCTAAGATAGGTTAAACTCAGTGTCTGAGTCAACTTGAACATGTTAAAAGAATTTTCTTTAGGGTAGTCGTGCTCAGTCAGAAGCGTCCATGGGCAATTGTGTTATATTCTTTGTAGAATACCCAGTACACAGAAAAAGGTTTCACACTTCACCCCTCCATTGCAATAGATATTGCCAGACCACCCCCCCCCCCCTAGACCTTAGGCCACGCCCATTTCATGAGTCATTAGGACCTGCAAAGCTTTCACGGGTGATTAGGCCCGATTCACGCCAGCTGGCATCCCGTAATCTGACCTACTCCAGAGTGGCGATATGGACTCCCTTACCAGTGCGACGATATGGGCTACATTAGGCCACGCCCCCACACATTAGGCCACACCCTTTTTCACAGGCCAGTAGGCCCGACAACGTGCCAGCTAGCATCCTGTAATCTGACCTACCGCAGGATGATGATATGAACTCCCTTACCAGTGTGACAATATGAGATGCATTAGGTCACGCCACCCCACCCCAGCCCCACCCCCCACACACACCTTAGGCACGTCTCTTTTCACGGGTCATTAGGCACGACAATGAGCCAGCTGGCGTCCACTAATCTGAACTACCTCAGGGCGATGATATGGACTCTCTTAACAGTGCAGCACCATGGACTATATTAGGCCACACCCCCACACCTTAGGCCATGCCTCTGTTTCATGGTTATTAGGCCCGGGAATGAGCATAGATGGCATCACGTGACCAGACCAGGGTGGCGAGATCGGTGTCGATGCTGATTGGCTTACATCAGTCATGTGACCTCAGCCACACCGACTAACGACTTCGAACCTCATTACACCTGTCAATCATTGGCATGTGCCCACCCATCAACGCCTCTGAAAACAGCGAAGATATGGGCGGAGATTGTGATTGGTCGAGCGATTGATGACGTCATAAATCTTTGAATTGGACCACGCCCCCTTTTTCCCAAACAAAATACTCGAATCTGATTGGTTGACAGAGAACTAAGGATTTTCTCACTCGACCAATCATATTCGAGTATTTTTGGCGGCGAAAAGGGGTTTGGCCTGATTCAAATATTGATGACGTCATATCTCTCTCTCTCCCTCTCTCCCTCTCTCTCTCCACCAACCCCACCCCCACCCCCAATCATAATCGACACCAATAACTTCGCCCTTCTACTCCTCCCTGCCCCCCCCACATCCTCGGCTATGTTCCCCTAGCCGCCCCACCCCATCACCACACCACCCCCACCCTCCGCTCTCTCATTAGCCTTCATCTCCCCATTGATCTCCATCCGTAGTTTGCCAACGTCCACATGTGTAAGGATTATCAGAGGAACTGTGTAATGCATTATTTGAGTTTTATTTTTTTAAGTCAACATGTTTTACACTCATTTTCATTTTCGTGCCAGAAACGTCTTCACGGAGAGTTTTCTTTTAACATATTTTTACGAGCACTTTGGGTGATGTATGGCGTTATTCGCGATTAACTCTCGTATTAGAACATGAACTTATTCATAGAATCGCAATGACGTCATCTCAATCAAATTTCCCATAATACCTCGGGAGCGACGCCTTTTTGGAGGGGCTAATTTAGCATTACGAGCAATGGGCCATGTATCTTGTAAAATTCAGTCATGTTTTGATGTTTTCTGATACCGGGCGGGGTTATTAGGCCTACATATTCTAAGATACAGGATTTAATGGTTTGAGCATCATGGAAAATGTAAACAATGCGTTGCTATGGGCTGTTTTCTTTAGCATGTAGTAAGTTTGCCCGCCCCCCCCCCCCACCCCCACCCCCCTTAATGGCGGTCGATCTCAAAATGTCCGGATGTGCGAAACTGAATATCCGTGTCTCCTATACAAATACAAATATTATGCAGTGAGTACATCAAGATGGCGGATGATCAAAATAACGATATAGTAGTAATGTAACTATTATAACTAATTAACACATTAATAGCTTAATAGAGATCCATTTTCAACCACCATCTCAAATGGTCCACAACATCAAGTGGTCATAATAGACAGGTTTTGATATGTGGTTTTATTTCCATTTTACCATGCCTGATTGTCTGGCTTGTTGAACCCGGATGTCAGACTGGTGTAGGTCTCAAACGATAACCAGGTGGATCACATTTGCAGGAAACCATAAATCGTCATAAAATTAAATTCTCACTATTTATGTCCGATGAAAACGTAATCCAACATTATGCCTCCCATGTGCGAATCATTCTGCCTACCACGTGTGCGGTATAATGGAGTTATCACGCAGACCTCACAGACGTACATCAAACGGCGCATACGGATCTGTGGAAGGCTGGAAATATAGGATGTGTTCATAAAATGAAAGCAATATACCAACTGAACATTTCGATTTTATGTAAGATTTTTTAATGTTTGGGTGTAATTGGTACTTATATCTCAAATTTTATTCTTTGATCTTTTTGGTGGCAATGTTGGCAAGTATTCTCATATCAGTTGTCAATAAATTGCGTTATTCGATATAGAAGGATCTCTAGGGACGGGTAGAGGGGCCCATGCTTACTAGGCAGACACTTGACTAATACCGGGAAAATACGGTCCGATCCGTACCGGCCCAGTACAGTGTATAGGGTCTAGCGCGTCGCAATTGAAAATTCCAGTTTCTCAGTGACTCAGTCAATCATATGACGCCATAATCAACTACGGGACGTGTATGATGACGTCATTGTCAATTACGTCATGAATGGCGTAGCTAAGTTCGTCACTAACGCTTAATTTATGACGGACTAAGCGTTGTTGTACGAATTGTAGGCCTATGTCTTTACTATTTAATAAACATTCTGGTGAATATTTTTAAACCATATATATGTAGGCAGCAACAGCACCCAGTCAAATTAGTTTCAAAATATTCAACAACTTACTTGTATAGTTTTCTGTCACGGAGTTCATGGATCGATCGATCCCAAAACTGGCGAAGCGTATGTGTAGCTTAGTTAGAGATGAGTGGAGCATAGCTAAAACTGGATACATCCATTGTTCTACTCCAGATTGCAGGAAGCCGTTTCTCTGAGCATCGCACTTCACCAGTTTCTCAATGAGCTGCGGGTTACACACACTCCGCGGCCGGTTTCGCCCACTTGGGGGCTCATCGGGCAGATGTAGGATTCGAACTCCAGACCTTTGGTGGCTTAGACTAAACAGATCGAGTCCGAATCCTACCTCTGCCTTTTGGATCCCAAAAGAGCGACACCGCTCGTGGAGTGGGTGGGTTTCATGGCGTGTAAAGTAGCTCACTGATTGCAAATTGCAGTACCACAAACATATATGCACGCAACTTTCTCGGACACCCACCGACTCCCGGCCAATACCTCACTCCCTGAGTTGACATATATGGTTTTGGCGGGACAAGTGGGACATAGGCCTATTGACAGACTGGTACCAAAATGTGCCTCTCTCCCTGATTGGAACTTCCTGTGTAAGACGAATTTCAAGAGATTGACTACCACCACCTCCCTCGCTGAATCTTCGACCAAGTTAAAGCATATTTTGGTGTTGCTTACGGTTCTACATAGTTGTGATGAAGATGAAGGCGCACATGTGTGTATATTTTGTGCGTCTGTCTGTGTGTACGAGCGTGCGTGCGTGCGCTGCGTTGTTCACATTCGTCGCGATTTTGTGGTGGATATTATCCCCGTCCACGAGCAGTTATCCTCCAGACATAAGCGTACAATGTAGGCTTACTAATCTTTTATCCCGCTTGTTTATTTGCGCGTGTCACATCTATACACTAGCGGTAGATGTTTTGTAGAAACATGTTTCTTCATATTGCACTAACGTGACCCAAACAATAAGCGAAGTGGCCAAAAATTAATTTCCTTTTAGGCTTATTCTAAGCGGGAGGGTAGACAATTTAGCACTATGCATTGAGTCTCTAGCTAGGGTCGTTGTGGAGCGAGCCGATCGGCGCCAGAATCCATCGTTCTGGATGCTCGACAAACACGGGGAAACTAGACACCCACATCTCCGCCCAGCCTTTCTGGGTCCCATGACTGACTCAGTCTAGCCTGTTCAACAATGAATGGCAAAAATTTCTCGTCATATAGGCCTACACAAAATATTGTAGTCTTATTTGCTTCATTGATTCAGCCTATGACGACGACCCCTGTCAATTAGTGATCGAACATCGTCGTGTCGT
>CM067373.1:151478993-151581456 GCA_034401795.1 Chaetoderma sp. LZ-2023a | reverse complement strand
AAATGAAATAGGGCAAGGAGATTCAGTAATTCGTTCCCCAAGTGACCAGCGCAATTTTTTTTCTTAACGCTCTGACCCTCATCCCACCCCAACCCCACACACGCACCCACACACGCACGTACGTACGCACGCACGCACCACCTCCGCATCCATTATCCGTGAAATTCTAGCTGCTTATTCTAAAGCCTATACACAGTGTAAAGACATATTTGCGTGACTTGATATTTGATGAAATTGATTTTCACAGTTAATGACGGTCAGATGCCAGTAGGTTAAATCGAAGCTATAGTATAACAAGTTTAAGTTCAAAGAGTGGAATAGCGCAATCAATTGATCTGCAAACTACGGCCAACTGAAGATGAGCAAATAAGGTATTAACGATAGGTCTATATGACGTGATCGTGACGTATTTCTTTAACCTCTGACCTGTGACATAATCGGTTGTCAACAGATATCACATTTTAAAGGTCCACATTGACACCAGGATGCTTGAAAATTATATACTGTTAGAGCTAAACTTATGTATCTCGATGTAATAAAACAATTCAATTTAATTCAAGTTTAATTCGATACACGAAATAACAATTTTTTAACATATTTTATTGTGCTAATAATACAACGTAACTTATCTAGATCAGAGAGAGAGAGAGAGGGAGAGAGAGAGAGAGAGAGAGAGAGAGAGAGGGGGGGGGGAGGGAGGGAGAAAGAGAGGGGAGGGAGGGGGGGGGGGAGGAGAGCGAGAGGGAGGGAGAGAGAGCGATTATTAACATATGATGATATAATCCAGCATCAGTTAGTATATTATTTTAACTAAAATATTTCAATAATTTAAAGGAAATGAAATCATTGTAGGCCCTATGTTAAGATTTATTTCCTTTCACTACATTGATGTAGCCTACATAACGTATAACTAATTGATTTTTGAACATTTTGGTGTGGAAATCGGCCTTTAATAATTATTTATACTTCTATGTACGAAAATAAAACATCGAACTATTTGAATTTTTCGAGAAAATAACATAGTTATGTTAAGATAACCACAGTGTATTGAATTTCGGAAATAACTTGAGGCTACACGACCCGTTGGCAAAGGCAATTGGCAACTGATGCGGGGTATCAGTTTGGTTTCCCTAATGCCACTTTCCATGCTACGGGAAGGAAAATTTACAAAGTATTTTAAGATATTTATTTTGAAATTGGTGTCGCAGAAAACTGTTGCTTTCGAAGACGGCAACAGCTTTCTGCGACACCGATTTCAAAATAAATTCCAATTCAATATCAAGTAAAATAATGTCTGGTCGGTATCCAATGGTAAATGTGTTATTACGCGTGCTAAGGGCCACACAAGACGTGCAATGAGAGGGATTCTTTCTAGGTGATTCATCTTTTATTGACGCCATCAGAAATTAAATGAATCGGTCGTTGTGTAAAGCTCACTATCTAAGCCTCCTGTGGAAAGAAAAATAAATAAGATTTATGCACCACAGACCATGGTAACAATTTGAGAGGCGAAGTATAACTTTAAAATAAAATGGTTGAATTTATAAAATGAAATCATTTCACGGTAATACACGACACTAATTTAATTATCTCGCTCGCAATTTTTGTGTCAATTCGAACGTCGTCGCCGTCTTCGTCGCCGCCCGCCCGCCCGCCGCCACCGTCGTCGTCATCATCGCCGACTGAGGCGGCGGGAGATGGTCCAACCTCTATATTGCGACCATCTGCTTTAGGGACCATAACACGATGGGTCGATAAGAAAAGGTGGTCATACGACACCCCCCACCCCGCCCCCCCCCGATCGTCCGTTTTATGGCCCTAAGAGATATAGATAGGCCCTCTAGCGTAATAAAACTACTGGTTATGAAGAACGGAATGCATAAAAACTAAAATTGTTTTTTTAAAAACTCAATGAATTTTATTTATTTCGGAGGCTAACAAAAAACTAGTCCCGTGGGTGCTATGGATGCAAATAAGCCGGATCCGCGAAAACTGGTTTCTAACGTCAACGACTACAACAGGATAACACTGTGTACATTTAGATTATCAAATCATCGTCTTCCAGTAGAAACAGGTAGTTGGAGAAGTATACAAAGAATAGAAAGAAAATGACCACTCTGCGATTTGAACGACCTCGGAGACGAATACCATTATATTTTCTCATGCACTTTTCTCGCCGAGGATCGGAAAACACACGTACCTATGCTACAGTTGTAGCCAGAGAGAATAAAGGTATCTTGACTTGACTTGACCTACCAAAGTACTATGGAACCAGACCGAATCTCTTCAAACTACAACAAGTGCTTAGTGCCAGAAGGTTATCCCTATTACAGAATGTATGCCTATACCCTGGAAAAGTTCTTAAACACTTCGCCAAATAATAATCACTGCGACCGCTACTGCCAATCTTGCTACGGCCGCCGCTACTACTACTACTACTACTACTACTACTACTACTACTACTACTACTACTACTACTACTACTACAACAATAATAATAATAATAATAATAATAATAATAATAATAATAATAATAATAATAATAATTTTAGAAACGTGTTAGTTTTTTAGAGCGCAAACTTACATATTTTAGCGCTTCGAAAACTCAGATTTTTTAGAATTCGGCATGCGCTGTATAACTGGCCAACAACGACACGCAATAATTTATTTTTTTACAATTTATCAATTTATAGCTATCCGCGTTAACTCTGCGTCCAAATAACAATACATGCAACGATAAAATAAAATAATAGACTTTTCTGTCCGTCTAAAATCCACAAAAGAATCGAAGAATCAAATTCTAGACCACCCACAATATTGTTGATAAATAATCTATGTATTGCTTCGCCAGTCTTACCAGCTTATATTAAAACCTGGCTATAACCGCCACAGGTGGTCACAAAAGACAGGTCGCCGCTTAATGTAACTCAATTCATCAGGGAGACAGCTTTTTAGGACCAAAAGATTGTGGTTCTATAAGACCTTATAGTGGTCTTATGATCACCCGTCTTAAAGAAACGCTATATTTTGGCCCCAAAAGCAGATGTCCGCAATAGACAGGTTTAACCAAGGAGTTTACCAGTACGATGCAGTATTGATGTATGGTGATTGCGGTAAATGTACCTTTCTGGTTTTAGCTATGCCCCGCCCATCTCCGGTTAAGCTCCACCTACACCTCGCTCGCGTTGGGATCCATCGATCCTTGAACTCCCTGACTATCAATTTCCAGAACACTATACAGATAAGCTGTTTAATATTTTGAAACTAATTTGACTGGGTGCTGTTGTTGCCTATGGCATCAACAGCGCCCAATCAAATTAGTTTCAAAATATTCGACAAAATGTTTATTAAATAGTAAAGACATACAAATGATACAATTTCTATAACGTGTCGGACTATTAAGCGTTTAAGAGTGACTAAATCGAGTCATTCATGATGTAATTGATTATGACGTCATCCTACACGTCACGTAGTTGATTATGACGTCATGTCATCACACTCATATTATGGATGGATAAACTGGAAAGGTCCATTCTTTAACCCTCACATAAAAAAACGAACAACACAATCTTTATGACGGAAGGAATATTTTTTTTAATATTTTTTTTAACTAATTTAAACAGGGAGAAATTTGAAAATTAAAAATTAAAAAAATTGGAAATTGAAAATAGTCCTAATTATAATATCGTAAAATTATAAAAAATTAAAATATTAAATATTAAATATATTTAAATAATAAATACAATTTCAACATTTGAATTCCATGGGAGCATTGGTTTATAACCTATATTATATCGGCCTACGACAGAATCGATTCTATACAGAAAACATTAATACCGAGAAAACTAACAGAATTGTTTGCAATATGTAATATTCCGCTCCTTATCAAACTCTCCAAATACTTGTTAGCATCAAAAAAATTAAACAGCTAGACTAATTCATCCATCTTCTCACCCAATCATACACCCGAGTTATCCTTCAACCCAAGCATCCATCGTCATCATTGTTAAAGCGATGCTAATCTCATCTCAAATACCGTATTGTACGATAGATTATAGTTTACAGATTCCATATCATTCACATCCTGTTCCATTCCCTTATCTGTATCACCATGATTTTGTTTACTCAAGCGATAGTGTATGGTGTCATGTAAGTGCCAAAGCATTACATTCTTTATTCTGTAAATCATCTTGTTGAATATTTTGGGAATAAGTTGATTGGAAGTTGTTATTGCCTATGGCAGTAACAGCTTCCGGTCAAATTAGTTTCAAAATATTCATCAGCTTACTTGTATGATTGTTTTTATACCACATTGCCAAATTTTATGTGGCACCGCTATGACTGAGCGTATTGACCAAGGCAGATACGCTAGTTTTTCCTTCTGATTGGTTGAAAAGTAAGACATGACAGTCACCATAGGCTTTGGAAATGTACCAACGTTTATCTACTCAAGCCTGAATAACTTTCTTTAGCGGCATGATAATAAGCTTAATATTATATTATAGTTTACGAATGACGTGTTAGATCAGCTGCACAACTATTATATGAAGTTAGTTCTCCTTTAATACTGCCTGAAACACTGCAGGGGCAGTGGCCCAAAATAGAATAATAAATTCATTATTGTTGTTATCATTATTATGTAAGCGGTCCCACTGTCCTAGCCCTCGTCGGCAGCGCGGAAGAGATGGTGTAATAATAATAATAATAATAATAATAATAATAATAATAATAATAATGTATTTCTACCGCCATTGTCAATGTACAAATAATCCACATATGCCGTTGTCACGGCCTGAGTGTAATAAAGAAAATGCGAAAAAATACAAATACAACTCTAATAGATGAATACAGCTTTAGCTACGCCTCGCCCATCTCCGGCTAAGCTCCACGTCTCTGAATCTGAATTTCCAAAAAATTATACAGGTAAGCTGTTGAATATTTTTTAACTAATCTGACTGGGTATTGTTGCTGCTGCCTTTGAGATTAGTTTCAAAATATTCAACAGGATATTTATTAAATAGTAAAGACGACACTTAGTCCGTCATCAATTAAGCGTTTGTGACGAACTTATCTACGTCATCCACGACGTAATTTATTATGCCGTCATCAACTCATCATGCACGCGACGTAGTTGATAATGACGGCATATGATTCATGTATAAACCGGAACGCCCCATTTGTTTTATGACCTAAATGAGCCTACAACAGAATCGACTAATCAACATCTAATTGGATTTACCGTAGTTATTTACATACATGTGTTTGTCCGAATATATTTGCCGAGGTGATTGAAGGTAGCGCACTACATGCGCTCGTAAATAAACAAACCTTCTCACTTAAGCAACCCTCTAGAGGACTCGGCAGATAATTGACAATCTTGCTAATTTGTCTGCCGTTGAAACTGATTATCATGCGGTACAAATATTTCCTGCTTAACAAAATATGCACAATTTCTACAGTGCAGATCAGAAATGGCGTTATTTGTTTCCAGATCAAAATAAAACGTAGTAGGTAGGCATACTGTTGAATATTTTGAACATAATTGGATTGGAATCCAATTGATGAATCTAGTTTAACGACTAAATCATATGACGTCATAATCAACTACGTCACGTGTAGGCTGACGTCATAATAAATTACATTATCAATGACTCGACTTAGTCCGTCTTAAACGCTTAAATGTCCGTCAAGTTGTACGAATTTTATGTATTTCCTATTTAATAAACATGGTGTTGAATATTTTAAAACTAATTTGACTAGGCGCTGTTGCTGCCATAGGTTACCTGTGTTATTTTCTTAAAATTGATATTCAAAGAGTGCAGGGGACGATTGATCCCAGCACGGACAAAGCATGGGTGCATGAGCTTAGCTATAGAGATGGGCGGATCATAGCTAAAACTGGAGTCTTCCATTATGTTAAAAAATGTGCAACAGAACAGTTCATATTTCTACGCCATTTTCATGTTTCTGGGTGGGTTTTTTAAACATTCTAAGTTATTTATTTGCCGTACTGTATGCGTACAGAATATGCATATCAGCGAGGCATTAGTCATCCCACAGCTGTCCCAGTGACAGTGCCGTCAACACCACTTAATGGAAACTTATACACAAATATACGCTAATATTTTTTCAAGTAACAGACGTTCCGGGTATGTAAACTAGAAGCGTCCGGAACGATCGCTACTGAAACGTCGTCGGTAACAGCTCGTTGTTTTGACGCCGTGTTGTTTGACATTTCAGCGCGTGTTTTCGGATACTTTCCCACCCATCTTCCGTTGCCATGACGTCTAAAGTGCGAACAGGTGTATCTATCCGCCGTAGGCATCCCAACGTTAGACATAAGCCCTATATGTGCTATGAATAGCTAACGTTTTACGATTCCTTCGATTTTTCAAAGTCCCAACTGAAAGGAATGTGTGCCACTTTATCCACCCACCATATCACGTCATAATCGACTACGTGGCGTGTATAAATACATCATAATTAATGACGTCATTATGACGTCATTTCATGAATGGCGTAGATAAGTACGTCACGAACGCAATGTTTGAAGACGGACTATGCGCTGATGTACGAATTGTATGTCTTTACTATTTAATAAATATTATGTTGAATATTTTGGCAGCAACAGCACCCAGTCAACTCAGTTACAAAATATTCAACAGCTTATCTGTATTTTTCTCAGGAAATTGATAGTTAGGGCATTCGGGGATGGATCAATACTAAGACAGCAAAGTGTGGGTGGAGCTTAGTTAGAGGTGGGCGGGGCATAGCTAAAACCGTAAAGTCCATTAGACAACTAGACCAATAATTTGTGAAATATCCAAATATCTTGAGAAGCGATACGCCGATACCATAAAACTGGCCTTAAAGCCATACAGTCACATCACATTTCTTGAAAGTTAAATTTTTTAAATTTTATATTTTAGAGGCTTAATAAATTTTAACAGAAAATGATTTTATTCCATATAAATTAATAGGGCCTATACGTTCTTAGTTGCGAAATTGAATTAGTGATACGTATCTCTAATTCAACTTCACAACTGAAATAATTATATTAATTGAAAGGGAATGAGATCATATGTTAAGATTTATTTCTCTTTATTACACAACTTAAGCCTCTGAAAGTATACGATTTAAACAATTGTATTTTCGAAAATTCATAACACGTGATTATTTCATTTCGTATAAATAAATATAACCTTTTTACTTGTCAAGTCGAACTAGGGTTTAATTCAATTTCACAACTTAAAATTATATTAGGTCCTAATTAATACGTAATGAAATCATCATATGTTAAGATGTATGTATTTCTTTTCCTTTTATCTAATATTTCATATAATTCAAGCCTAGAAAAGTAGGGCCTGCTTTAAAATTTAGCATTTTTATTTTCAAGCATTTTGGTGTGAATTTAAGGACCGGTATTATTAATTTTACACAAGCTTTCGCGCATAACGGTGCTTGATCACGTGTCCGATAAGTGTTGAAGCGCATTTATGTGCGAAAGCTTGTTAATGATTAACGCAGTTCCTCTGTCTCAATTTCAAGCCATATAGACAGGAAAGCTGTTGAGTATTTTGAAACTAAATTGGCTGGGAGCTGCTGTCGCTATAGAACGAATAGGCATATAGGTTACTACCCCGATAACTCAGCTTACTGGGTCGCTACCGGGCCGGGCACCGGCCCAGTAAGCTGCGTTACCTGGGTCAAAAGACAAATATATAGTATGTACAGAATATTAATATAGACATAATATCAATAATGTTTAATCGCTTTGCTTCATCGAAAAATTAAAAATGGTTGTGAGACATACACCACCACCCCCACCCCCCACACCCACACCCAATCCTCGGATGGGAGTAGATCGAAAGGAGCGGGTGTGGTAAACATCTTTATGTAATGGCTGGATCCGATCCGTCACTCAAGTTTATGACATCATTCTCATTTACGTCACACGTAGGCTAACGTTACACTCATAATTTACAGAGAATACTATGTCACGATGATGGAACAGTCTGTCAAGTGTACGAATTGTATGTGTTTGACGGATTTACTATTTAATAAACATTCTGTTGATTATTTTGGAACTAATTTGCAACGGCGCATTGCATTAAGATGCGACTGAAAAGTATTGCGAGGAATTATGTATTCATTTATGCGTCGCTCACTAACAGATGTTTACGACTCAAGGGAGCTTATCCGGCAGCGTAGGAATGTGCGTAATTTAGCATTGTACGAGTTCTTCCCCTTTAGTAGAGTGGCGGATCGTTGGATGCCGCATTACGTTGGGATGCCTACGGCGGATAGATACACCAACGCATTGCCATGTCTAGTTCGAAACCAACCAACTCACACAACTCAAGTGATACGAATTAACTTTTAATCGTTTATAAATGGCATACGGAATATATGCCAGTATAATTATTGCACTCAAATTGTTAAATGCATTTACCATAATAACAAGTGGCAAGTTTCTGATGCAAGGGAGGTAATCTTTATTACTCTCAGCTAGTTTGTTATGTACATAAACACAAGTTATCTCCCTTGCTTCACTATATTACGAAACGCATTCTGTCTCGGAATGTTATTAAACAATTATTTATCAAAACGTGGCATAAAACACAAGAGGCTATAATAATTACACTTCGCAGAAAGCCGCATTTTGACGATGGTGTAACGTAGGCGATATTGGAATATTACTTAGCGTTGCTTCTGGTATTGGTCCTTAGAATTCCTCTCCACTAGACTCGTTTTCTTTATTATCCCATCGCTCTAGATTTCCTCAACATTAAAATTATAAGTGAAAATTAAAGATTTCAGGCGTGGCGTTTTCGCAAATAAATCAACTATAAAACCCGCTCTTTCAATTCTATTAAAATATTTTGAAATTAACTTAGCGGGGATTAACTGTACAGCTACGTTGAAATTAGGATATAATTCTGGGTTCAAATTATATAAATCGATCCCGACACGCGCAAAAAGGTTGGCGGGGCTTTGGTAGAAATGGGCGGGACATAGCTAGACATGGACCCCTACATTAGGCCTATTCTAGAATAAACCCTGAAATACGCAGCTTACTGGGTCGATGCTAGCCCGATGCTGAAAGCATCGTCGTGGTATCGGCCCGGCATCAGCCCAGTAAGCTGCGTTATCTGGGAACTGCGTCTTTTGGTCTAAAAATCAAATGACAATAAGAGACGTCTCACGGGAACTTGCAGGTCATGTTTGGTAGGCTCCATCAAAATCAATTCAACAAGTGTCATCGGGAAACGCAACACAATGGAGGATTCCAGTTTATCCATCAATCATATGACGTTATAATCAACTACGTCTAGGATGACGTCATAATCAATTACGTTATGAATGGCGCTGCCGAGTTCGTCACCAACACTTAATTACTGACGGACTAAGCATTATTGTACGAATTGTATGTCTACTATTTAATAAACATGCTGTAGAATATTTTGAAACTAATTTGGCAGGGCGCTGTTGCTGCCATAGTTTCAGCACAGCTTACTGGGCCGATACTCGCACGGTATCGGCCCAGCAAGCCGCTTTATCTGGGTAAGGGGTTGATGGTCTGCAGGACCAGGACCACCCCTGAACACACGTTATGAAAAAAAAGAAAAAATCCAAGAGGCTCAAGAGGACTGTATCGCTCACATGGAACATTGCCATTTCAAGTAGAAAGGTTGTGTTCTACAGGCAGAGCCCTATAGATTTTCTTGTCAGAAATGCAACACCTTTGGCCGGATAGCAATTTAAAAGGACACATTGTGGCATCTTAGCAGTATTCATTTTAACAATTGCACCAACCAAAATTATCGTCTGATATGTTGAAGCCTAACATGTTGCCTTGAAATCGGGACATTTGTTAAAGAGGAGTAATGTTTTAAAGGTTTCCGAAAAATATTTTCCTTACATTTTCGGATAATCCAATATGGCCGTCGAAAGAATTATGCAATCAATATTATCTTTTGATATCTTGAAGAATAGCCTAACTCTATTGGATCGTTTCACACAAGTTTCGTTGAAATTGGGTCTTTGATTAACGAAGAGTTGCGTTTTAAAGTGGTTAGAAACACTTCGAAAATTCAGTTTGGCCACCAAAGAAATTCACCAATGAAAATTCGGAAGGGAAGTTCTAGAGCCTACCACGATAAGATCCTTCCAGCCAACTTTGATTAAAATCTGCTGAGCAGTTTAAAAGGAGATACATTTTAAACCAAATGTCGATGGACGTCGAGTGGATGAATGACGGATGGTTGCAACAGCATAACTTGACTTGGCCATTTTGGCCATGTGAGCTCATAATGGCAGTATAACACGAGATGAAGCTTCTCCAGTGTCACATCAATGCGATAGGTAGATTTGGAGATTGGCTTCCTTTGAACAGGCTTTGACCTCTATGGATCCTTCCTGTTAACACTAATTGAAATTAGTCAATTGCCCTTTCCGGTTTTCGCTATTCCCCGCTCATCTCTAGCTAAGCTCCACCCACACCTCGCTCGTGTTGGGATCGATCGATCTCTGAACACCCTGATTATCAATTTCCAAAAAACTACACAGGTAAGCTGTTGAATATTTAGAAACTAATTTGACTGGGTGCTGTTGCTGCCTAAGGCAGCAACAGCGCCCAGTCAAATTAGTTTCAAAATATTCAACAGCATGTTTATTAAATAGTAAAGAATTACAAAGACATACAATTCATACGTGTCGGACCATTTCAGATTTGGTGACGGTCTATATGGAACCCTTTGTGACGTAATGATTGTGATGTCATCATACACGTGCTGAGCTGATTATGATGTCATACGAGGTCTGATGATGGATGGATAATCTGGGAAGGTGCATTGGGTTTCGAGGACACCTTTTAAACTTCCTATTGTTTTAATATGGTAGTTTTTGGCGGAAAAAGGTTCAAGATGGCCGCCAAACCATTTATCCGACAGTTTCGAAGTGGCAAATGTGAAATCTGCATACACAAAAACGTATCCAAAACCAATTTCAGCTTCGAAATCCATCAAAAAAATCTAATATATCATCCAAACATGCTACATTTTAATCGGTTCACAGCGGCCATGTTTTTTATGCATCAACTTCCCCATAACAAACCTTAATGGCCTTTAGTGCCTAATCATGTCTGTCAAATTTTGGCCCGATCGGTTCAGCAGTTCTGGAGACGGTGCTTTCACGAAAACTAGGTCATCCAAGATGGGCGCCAAATAATTTGGCAAATCAAGTTCGCTTGAACAAAGTTGGTTCAACTCATTCCCTAGATGATGTTTCATAAGGTTTGGAATCGATCTCCAACCCCCCCCCCCCCCCCCAACCCCCATCTTCCAGTAAAATTAGTTTCAAAATATTCAACATCGGCCTATTTCTTTATAGACACTTGTGGACACACACTAAAACGCACGCTCTGAATGGTAAACGACATATTATTAGGCCTATATTTCTTTTTCATTTCTCCCAAACGTGAGGAACAGAAGTATAGAGAAGCAGCATCACAAGTGATTCGAAGACTAATTCAGCATCGGAAAATCTCCAGTTACAAATGATGTCAATATATCAGATGCAACAATATTTGTTAGGAAAAAGGAGAGTGGACCTTTCTAGCTTTAGCTATGCCCCGCCCATCTCTAGCTAAGCTCCACCCACACCTCGCTCGTGTTGGGATCGATCGATCTCTGAAATCCCTATAAATTTCCAGAAAACTATACAGGTAAGATGTTGAATATTTTGAAACCAATTTGATTGGGCGCTGTTGCTGCCTATGGCAGCAACAGCGTCCAGTTAAATTAGTTTCAAAAAATTCAACATCATGTTTAATAAATAACAATAACATACAATTCGTACGTGTCAGACTATTAAGCATTTAAGACGGACTAAATCGAATTATTCACACTGTAATTGATTATGACATTATCCGACACGTCACATATTTTATTATGACGTCTTATGATGGATGGATAAACTGGAAAAATCTGTTTCCTCTCAAATGATATTAACAAACAGGCCCTCATTCACATGATCGCGGACTGGGTGAGACAGAAATGCTTCCATGTCATCCACGCTGAAGGACACACAGATGTAGATACAGTGACAGCAGCCGTTACAATGTCATCCTACAAGTCCACAACCTTCGTCGGGGAGACAAGATATCTGTTGGTCTTGTTGCTGTATGATGGAGCAAAGAATTGCAAGGACCTTAACTTTAGCTCTGTTAAGGTTTCTGAAACAATTCCTTGGTGATGATTTCTGCATATATTTAGACCATTTCTGGTGGTCCAATTTTGGCCAACTTTTGACATCTGGTGTTTGCCCATGGTTGCAACACTACTTCAGGGAATCTATGGAGTCGGCAAGAAGTCGGTCTTCCAAAAGGTCGTCAAGGTTGGTTCTGTCTCACGTGCATGTTCAAACGTCTTTTGTCCACCAAAGGCAGATCATGTTACTGTAGAAACCACTGATTGAAAAGCAATGTTGTCTTTGGTTAATGGGCCCCAATCTCAGTGTCTAATATCCTTACCCTACAGTTTCCTTTGCATGAAAGTGGCCACAGCAAAGACTTTCGTTACACCCGAAAGACTTCCTCCAACGACCTCGGCCACAAACCTTCACTCTCGGCGGACATACTTACACGTCATGCAGTTGATGGGCAACAATGACGGTATGGATCCTACTGAATGTGGCTGGGATGTACAAGAGGACACACCTGTTCCACTTATAATGGACAGACAATAGTCCTGTACCAGACACACTGCTTTATCTTACAATGATCCAATGCAGCTGCTCCGCACGATGCAGCATACTGTAGCTGCTCCTCTCTTACAACCTGCAGGCTATGCTCCTGGTTATACAACTACCGTATCTAGTGCCAGATGGTTATTACTAAAGACCGAAGCTCACGAAAATTAGTCCAGAGAAAAATTTTTAGCCCATAAGACACAGTACATATAAACAACAACATAATAAACAATAATGATACACAATCTCTGTTGTAGATGTTTTTATTCAATTTTGTTGATTTTCGTATATTCATAAAGTAAATTTACATTCACAATATACAAATAATAAGCAATAATATACAGTACAGTGTTCACTATAGGAAACTAAGATAAATCTATGTGTGTTATTAATACAATAATCATTACATTTATAAATAAATGTTTAGAAAACTCAAAATAGTACAATTTCAATAATTTTCTGAGGTAAGATGACTAAGTACAATATCAGACAAAATAAATAAATAAAATTTAAATACACTATCACAGATTAAAATGAAATTCATTAGTGGTATTTAGCACACTTCAATATAAATCCTTCAAAAGGGAACTAATTAAGTAATCTGCATCAACAACCTCCAGTCAAACAGTTCTCAAAATAATCTGCAGATTAAAGGAATACAAAAATTTATCTTATACTAGTTATACAGGTGATAAGTGTATGCAATACATAAACAATGCATGGTATTTTTAGATTTTTTCTCTACATAAAATGTGGTCGAATTTTAGAATAGTCAGAAAACCAGCCATGTACCTCAATATATAGACTCTAGTTTTTAAATATTCAACAGGATGCTTATTGCATCATAAAGAATTTGTTATTTTTTAGCCTAGATGACATCACATACTCTCCCTTAAAGGGGAACACAAAAGGTGATTCGTAAGTCGAAATTTTTGCCAAGGAAAGTCGCTTTCAAATTCTATCAGGTCGCCATACCGATGTCATCATGAGAGTGATTGTCGCATTATGCCTTCATCGAGTGACTGATTTTCATACAATTTGTGTGAAGGCCCTCATAGTCCCAGGCAGTATAATGAAATATAAGAAACACTAGAGAAACACAAGTGTCTGTTAAACTGGAACACACATCGAATCGAATCTGAAACCGTGTGCATTGTAATTTGAACCCCCAGAGTTGATGGGTCACAAAATGATGTAATACGATGAATAAAAAATGTTAAAATCATCAATTTTGATACCCCATATTGGGGTATCAAAATAGATGATTTTAACGTTTTTTCTTTTTTTTTAAATCGTAAAATATGATAAAATCATTTATTTCTGACAGGTTTCATTGAAATCTAATTCTCATTTATTCTCCCCTTTAAGATTTAACAAAATGGTGACATTGAGGTGGCATTCATAAGTCAGCATTAATGTGATGTTCACGACTAACTATTGTGCCAGAGATACAGGAATTCTTCAGAAAGTCAATGATACACAGTTTCTATACCAGACTCTCTCACTAAAATACATCATCTGAGTTGAGTAGACTTTTAACGACTAAACATAGTCAAGAAAATCTAAAGATTTGCTAATTGAATGACAATTTTCAAGACTGTTTTTGCAATGACTATTTTTAAAAATTCACCACTAGAATGACTGGCTCGGATATCGATCCAGTCATTCCAGTGGTGAATTTTTAAAAATAGTATTTTCTTCTCCTGCAAATGGAAATTCCTTAATACCACTGCAAACTCTGGCTTTGGCCGGCATCATCATTAAAGATTTAACAATGGCATGTACTAAATATCAACCACAGGTATATGGAATGTAATTGGTTAAACTATACAGATTGCTCTAACAAATAATATTAATAACTGAATGTGACTGTATTAATGACAAAACGTTCAGCAGTTTTTTAAAATACATGTGTGAGATTCAGCAGTTTCATGTTTATCACAGAAATTACGTTCAGCAGTATTTCAGATTTGAGCAAATTAAAATGTATTTCAGCAGGTTCGATGTGTTTAATTTTTGTACAACACAAACTGATCTATCTCTATCTCTCTCCCTCCCTCTCTCTCTCTACCTCCTTCTATCTCTCCCCATCCCTCTCTCTATCTTACTCACTCACTCACTCACTCACTCACTCACTCACTCACTCACTCACTCACTCACTCACACTCACTCACTCACTCACTCACTCACCCACCCACCCACCCACCCACCCACCCACCCACCCACCCACCCACCCACCCACCCACTCACTCACATTAAATACAAATTTCAAAGAGAATCTCCATGTGCAAATCAAGAAAATTATTTTTGAAAATTTTCGACTAGAATGACTGTCTTGCTTATCGAGCAAGTCATTCCAGTAACAAATTTTCAAAAATACTCTTCTCATGGTCTGCAAATGAACATTTCTAAGGAAATCAGCGAATCTGGCAAGTTAGGCCTAATGGATAATGACTACAGCTAGCAGAATCTACTAGTCGCTATCCCTGCTGGTCAGTGACTAGTGACTCATCCTAATTAATGTCAAGCCCTGATATTTTGAAAGCTGATGAGTCAGTCTACTTTCCGTCAACAGGAATAATATCCTTACTATTGGTCGCAGTCGAACAAGAGTTAACCCGTTAACCATCAAATTTGCCCACAAAATTTTTAATTTTTTTCATAATCTGTTTGCAGATCAAGAGATTATTTATGAAGTTTTATCACTGGAATGACTGGCTCGGTTATCGGTTATCGGTTATCGAGTCAGTCATTCCAGTGATAAATTTTCATAAATAGCCTTCTCTTGGTCTGTAACTGGACATTTTTTAAGACCCCCGTAGAAGCCACATTTGGCTGGCTTCAGTGTAAAATGGTTAATTTAAACACTGTACACGTTACTCCTCAGTGATAAATTCTGATACAATTGTCAGCGAACAATGCTTAATCAATCAGACCCTTCATGTGATTTGAGTAAGAATCGATATTGAAATTCCTCCTCGGACAATGACAGCGGTGGCGGCGTCTCCTCAGTATGCTTGTCTGATGACTTCTCAGGAGTCTTCAGGATGTTCCGTTTCGGCGACGTTTTCAACGGACTGTCGTGTATTCGAACAGTTTTAGTTTTATTCTTCGGCGTCGAGGTCGGTACACGTATGACTGGGTTGATTTCATTCTAAACAAAGAGGATTAAAATTTATTTCAAACATTAATTTCACCTATTTTCAGTAATCGAGTAATACATGTTCAACTGACTTTTGCAGGCAAAAGATAGCAGTCCTTTAAGACAGATTAGTGTACGCTATAGCAAGTCACCAGTATTAAGTCAAACCTGTATTCAGAGTCCACCTGTATTAAGAGTCCACCTGTATTCAGAGACCACCTGTATTAAGTCAACCTGTATTCAGAGACCACCTGTATTAAGAGTCAACCTGTATTCAGAGACCACCTGTATTCAGAGTCCACCTGTATTCAGAGTCCACCTGTATTAAGAGTCCACCTGTATTAAGAGTTCACCTGTATTCAGACCACCTGTATTAAGTCAACCTGTATTCAGAGACCACCTGTATTAAGAGTCAACCTGTATTCAGTGACCACCTGTATTCAGAGACCACCTGTATTAAGTCAGCCTGTATTCAGAGACCACCTGTATTAAGAGTCAACCTGTATTCAGAGACCACCTGTATTAAGAGACTACCTGTATTCAGAGACCACCTGTATTAAGAGACTACCTGTATTAAGAGGCCACCTGCATTGAGCGACCACCTGTGTTAAGAGACCACCTGTATTAAGAGACTACC
Source organism: Chaetoderma sp. LZ-2023a (assembly GCA_034401795.1). Lineage (NCBI taxonomy): Eukaryota > Metazoa > Mollusca > Caudofoveata > Chaetodermatida > Chaetodermatidae > Chaetoderma > Chaetoderma sp. LZ-2023a. The sequence goes on along the minus strand of CM067373.1, from coordinate 151,564,927 downwards.
TGTATTCAGAGACCACCTGTATTAAGCGACTACCTGTATTAAGAGGCCACCTGCATTGAGCGACCACCTGTGTTAAGAGACCACCTGTGTTAAGAGACCACCTGTATTAAGTCTTCATTGACTCATTGTTTGTGTTTCATACAGTACAGCTCAGAAATAACTTGTTTCCAAATCGAAATAAAATGTATTGTTGAATATTTTGGACTTAATTTGATTGGAAGTCATTGCTGTCTATTTAGGCTTGTGAGATTTCTGCTTTGAGTGATCACAATCAATTATTTAAGAATAATCGCGATTACTCACTCGATTCAACAGCCTGGTTACAAATTACCCAAACATAACAGTAAATGCATATCAATGACAAAAGTGTAGTAATGGTGGTTAGAAATGTTTTTTTGCAGGACAAGAAGACTATTTTTGAAAATGTGTCACTGGAATGCCTGGCTCGAGGCTCGAGCCAGTCATTCCAGTGATGCATTTCAAAAATAGTCTTCTCTTGACCTGCAAATGGCCATACATTCGCTGAGCAAAATGTCAATTCTTGTGATTGATTGCATTAAAGAATAACTAAAAAGTAAATTCCCAAATATTTTGTGCAGTGGAAATTATTCACAATTCTTCAATTCAAATTAAGTCCTAAATATTCAACAGAACATTTCCTACATCGTGTTCAAAATTGTCCTAACTACCGTGTTTCTGTTCTTTTTTTTGGAAAAATGTTAACTTATTTATGAGTTGTACTGTAAGGTGGGCAATGAGCTGTACTGTAAGGTGGGAAATGAGCTGTACTGTAAGGTGGGCAATGAGGTGTACTGTGAGGTGGGCAATGAGGTGTACTGTAAGGTGGGTAATGAGTTGTACTGTAAGGTGGGCAATGAGTTGTACTGTGAGGTGGGCACCGACTTCTTTAACCCTTTAACACCCAAACTTCTTCAAGAAATTTTCAATTTTCTCATAGAAAACCTCTATTTGCAGACCAAGAGAAAACTATTTTTGAAGCTTACCACTGGAATGACTGGCAGTTATTCCAGTGGTAAATTTTCTAAAATAGTGTTCTCTTGGTCCGCAAATGAACATTTCTTAAGACCACTGCACAAGCCATATTTGGTTAACGTGTGTTAATGGGTTAATATTCAGGCGCAAAAACAGCTTCTGTAGTCATCGTGAAATATAAACTGAGAAGTTTTGATAAACATAGATAGACATAATGCTGGAAAAACAGAGATTTGTACCGAGGATACAGTGACCTTGGCCTTTAACCTTGTGGCATTGATGTCATCGTGCTGATTCTTAACAGCATAGACAACCATATACTCACATTAATTTCCAATAGGCTTAACCAAGCCTGAAATATGAGTCAAGGCAATTTGTTAAATGCAAAGCTTAATGTTGGCGCCATCATTGCGGGAAAAATGATACCTACATCTGACTACTGCGTCGCAGGTGAGACAAAAACCATAACCAATTCACCGACAAATCACTGAATAAGTATACTCTTTATGATATAAAACTTATTCTGAGGAAAATTTTGAAATTAATTGACGGGAAGACGTTGCTGCTTTAGGCAACAACGGCTTCCAGTCAAAACATTTAACAGTTTTCCTGTATGGTTGTGTTGAAACTTAGGTATAGCTACCACCAACTTTCAGTCAAATTATTTTCAAAATATTCCGCAGGTCCAGAGTTATTCCCATTGAAATTTGTGTCTTTTGGCTTGGAGAAGTCATCGCTGAAACGGTTAACCAAAGAACATGATGGAGATGTGGCTAAGTCTCAAAGTAACCGTTATTGGAATGAACAGAGTAAAGAAATTTAGCACCAATGCATAATGACCAAGCCAGCCAAAACTAGCCTTTGTATTAGTCTTGAGAAATGGTTATGAAGCCAGTCACTCCAGTGGTAAAATTTTAAAAACAAACCTTTTCTGAGCTCGCAAACTCAACACTGAGTAAATGTTTTAATTTTCTTAATAAATCTTAACCATTAAAGAACTAAAGCAACAACTTTCAAATAAGTAACCGTCTGCTTGCTGAATTTATGCAGACTAAATTTTCCACAGTCTAACTCTGGATCTGTGGAATATTTTGAAAACAAGTTGACTGAAAGCCGGTGGTGGCCATGCGACCAACAACTTTCAGTCAAAGTGTGGTCAAAATATTCCGCAGATCCAGAGTTATTATCTATTGAAATTATTAAGTTAAACCATTTTGCAGCCACATTATGACATGTGAGTTTTTAATACTCACCTTATAAGAGTTCAGTTTTGTATCTTTTAGCTCATCCTGTAGCTGCTTCATAGTGCTCTGCAACCTGCAAGTAGAGGGTGGACCAAAATTAAGACGATCTTCAAGATGATATATACCGTTAAAATTCGACTAAAGGACGCAGTTTTTTTGGTGATATTACATGTTGAGGGAAGGGGTGCGTCATATAATCGAGTACAGTCTTTGAGCACATTTTTTTTGTCAACTTTCGTAATAAAAATTAATGATACCACGGAAATTCAACGGTACAAATTCTCGCCGCCTTATGACTATGTTTAATGTATACCTCAAAACATCATCGCGGAAGTGAAATTATTAAATTGGAGCACCTAAATATTGTGTATCCATTAATAAATATCATTTATTACATCAAAATAAATCTTGAATTTGACATAAAATGGTGTCCAGAAAAGATATAAATCAAGTGATTCGCCTCCAAATGCAAAAGATTGTTTTTAATTAGAGCGAGTACTCGGATAAAATATTCTGGAATCGGAACTCTAAATACTATATATTATCATTGCACGATAGGAACTAAGTATTGTACTTTAGGTCTGATCCGTACCTGTTTGATTACAAACTCCCGTTAACATATACGATCTCACGAGAATACGGCGCCTCCAATCGCAAGAGTCAGCGGCTCGCCAACTTAAGAAGCGCTTTATCTCATTTTATTTCTGATTCCGTTTTGGATCATTTAATGTTGGTCTGCATTACAAAATGAATGCGCAATACGAGAGTAAACACTGTTCTATTATTAATTTTTACTGAAGAGAAATTTTATTTCTCTGTTCTGATTGGATAAATTCTCCCGTACAAGCCAATGAAAATAGAGAATGGCAGATATTAGAAGAATTCGGGTAAACACAACTGCTGATCTGACCCCATTCCTAATATCACATGATTTACATATTTTCAAGGCGACATTTTATGTCAAAAGTAGCATTGATTTTGATGTAATAAACGATCTTTATTGAAGATATGCGATATTTAGGCTGTCCCATTAATAATTTCACTTCCACGATGATATTTTTGAGGCGTACATTAAACATAGTGGTACGGCGGTAAGCATGTGTATGGAAAGCAACAGCTTTCAGTCAAATTAATTTCAAAATATTCAACAGGTTTCCTGTATGGTTGCCTTGAAAATGAGACATGACGAATTCATTGTTGAACGGGCGTAATCTATGCATTCACCACCACCAATATATCAATTGTAGCATGAGAATTAACACAGTATAACGTCATTATGCTTATTTATGTATGCAATTTTTTAAAGCTTACCACTGCAAAGACTGGCTCGATAAATGAGCCAGTTATTCCTATGGTATATTTTCCAAAAAAATTTCTCTGGGTTTGAAAATCGACCTTTACTGAGAAAAGATATGCATTTCCTTGAACAAATTTACCAATTAAACATAAAAGATACCATCCCTCGATACACAGGACACAGAGATATATATGGTACCAGACTTGTAGCATATCTAGAAATTACAATCCATTTAAAAATAAAAGCCAATAATATAGAGATTCATTTCTAGCCACGCCACGCCACGTTCATTTGTACCTCAGCTACACCTGTGTTGGAATCAATTTGAAACTTTGAAGTCTGAATTCTCTTGTTGAATACTTTGAAACTAATTTGACTGGAGGATGTTGCTGCGATAACAGCAACCAGGCAAATCAGTTTCAAAATATTCAACAGAATTTTTATTAAATTGTAAATTCATATGAGTACACTCATGAGACATTTCGATTTTCGGGACAGAGTTATACGTAGCTCTGCTTATGACATCAGCGACCTAGTGATTGACATAATTGCTTATGACATCAGACTTGAGTCACAGATCAGATCCCTCCAGTGAGAGTAATGACTGCTGCAGATTTTAAAACTCAACATAATACCAATAAATAAACGAAATCAAGGATTTCTTTTTTCACGAGAGAGTTGATACTTACCTCCCTAATACTTTTGATATTGCTAAATATCGGCGTTCACTCAATAAACACTCAGAATAAAAACAGTTAGGTGCCCCTACTGGGCAGGTAGACAGAGGGTAGTCCGGCGGATGCCAGTCCCACCACCGCGCATGCGCCGACTACTACTTCCTCTGACTAATTTATTGGCTGACACACATGCAACTATTAAGAGCCTGAAGACCGAGCCTCTGTGGGGTGGAGAGGCCGGGTCCGTATCTAGGGAGGTAAGTATCAACTCTCTCGTGAAAAAAGAAATCCTTGATTTCATTTATTTCACTTCAAGAGTATACTTACCTCCCTAATACTTTTGATATTGCCAGAATTCGACAGGGAATTCGGCGGGAGGGAGGCGAGGTCAAAAGACCAGCTCTTCCCTATATGCTTTTCCGCGTTCAAGGCACTTAAACCTCTGAAACTGTGTGAAAACACAGTCAGGATTTGATGAACATCGGCTAACACCAACCGATGGATGAGATGACCGAATGTCATATGCGCTCCACACCCACCCCCTTCCTGGGAGGAAGACTAGAATGACCTCAATGTCCCATATGCTCTCTACGTACCAGTGCCATGTACTATAGGACAGAGACGAAAAGGCTCCATTTTCGTATACTCTCAATGATGAACCACATCAAAACACAAACCATCACCATATTAATAACAAAAAGTAACGTGACAATACAATCAATAATGAACAACACATGAACAAGACTGACCTTGTTGAACTTGGCAGCTGTCATCATCTTCCCAGTGGTGAAGACTGATGCAGTCCCAAAAAGTGGTTGATTCCATTAATTAATTGTGAAGTATATAAGCAATGAGGAAACCCTCATCAAAAATCATACAAGCGATTATTTTTTCAAAATCGACAAGGCGAGAGGATTCGAGGTGTCACGGAGATAATGGTCTGTAAAACTTGACTCACAGTGCCACTGAGCAACGGACATAATGTCATCCACAGGGACCCCATTAAATAGGGCAGTGGAAGTCACCACGCCGCGGACACTGTGAGCCTTGGCCATGTCAACCTGCTTACCAGTCGCGGATTTATGACAAAATTGGATACACTCTACAATCCACCTGGAAATGGTGTCCTTAGACGCCCTGCCCTGCCATGGGGTTCAATATATGACAACCATAACGCTGACTGATCGGTCTGCCACTCCGAAGTACGCTGTTTGTACCGAAGCAGCACCTGAACGGGACACCATGCTTTAGAATTAGGATCATATCTAGTTAAAGCCGGCAAAAAAATAGGTTGACCTGGATATTTCAAAGACTGATTCTTAGCCAAGAAATTAATCCTAGGTAGCAACTTAAGGCCTTCCCCTGTAACCACAAAACGGTCCTCCTCGGCTGATAAGGCATGAATTTCACTCCTACGCCTAGCCGAGGCCGCAGCAATTAAAAATACAGTTTTAAGAGTTAACAGTTTCATAGAAATGGAACTAAGTGGTTCAAAAGGCTTATCACCTAGTACCTGAAGCACTAGCGATAAACTCCAAGAAGGAATCACCGCGGGATTCCTTGGTCTTAGATTGCCCATGCCTTTAATTAATACATTTAATGTACTGACTTCATCACGTCCCCTCTTAGCCAAGCAAGGGATAACAGTCATTAAAGCTGACTTATAACCAGCAATAGAGTTAGGCTTGAGGCTATAGGCATCATACAGGTGACAGAGGAAATCAGCTACTACCTGAATAGATGAATCCATTGGATCAATACATCTTTTTGAGCACCACTCTGCAAATCTGTTGATTTTATAATTATATGCTCTGGAGGTTGACCCCCTCCTGGCTTTGGCCATAAACATGGCTGCTTGCTCAGAAAAGCCCTCCTTAAGTCTAGATTCCTTGACAACATCCACGCAGTCAATCGGAACATTGACGGATTGTTGTGAAGGGCCTTGCCCTGGAAGATAATGTCGTCCATCAGAGACAGAGGAACCGGATTGCAGACCAGAAGGTCCAGCAGATCCGTATACCATGATCGGCTTGGCCAATCTGGGGCGATCAGAAGCACTTGGCACTCCTCCTGTCTGATTTTCTGAAGAATGTTTGGAATCAGGATTGCTGGAGGGAATGCGTATGCATACATTCCCGCCCAGCTGATAGCTAACGCATCCGTTGCGAAAGCGCTTGGATCTGGAATCGGAGACGTACGTCGTCATCTTCGCATTCCTCTTCGTTGCGAACAAAACGATGTTGGGCTTCCCCCAATGGTCGAACAGACGATCCGCCACACATTGATTTAGTTGCCATTCCGTCGGTAAAACACTCATCCTTCGGCTCAATGAGTCTGCTAGCAGATTTAACCTTCCCGGAATATGAACTGCTTTCAAGGTGATCATATGATCCATGCACCAGCAAAGCAGTTTCCATGTCATCATACAGAGACTGGACGACTTCGTTCCGCCCTGGCGGTTTATGTAAGTCACTACTGTTGAGTTGTCTGAACGAATAAGAACAATCTTGCCCTGAACTTTCTGTAAGAAATGTTCCAGGCCCAGGACTACTGCTCTTAATTCCAGTAAATTGATATGTTCCTTCGACTGTCCCAGATCCCACAGCCCTGATATCGTGGATTCTTCCAGGCAAGCTCCCCACCCCTCCATCGAGGCATCTGTGTACACAGTTACCTGAGGGTGAGGAGGGGTTAGCATCACCCCCACCAGGAGATTCTCTGTCTTCAACCACCATTGCAGGTGGTGAATTAGAGGCGCCAACACTGACACGTTCGAGTCCAGTGAACCTGTACTCTGGGTCCATTGTGTCATGAGAAATAACTGGATTGGCCGCCTGCGTAAGGCGGCCTGAGGAATGACCGGTTCCAACGAAACCATCAACCCCAGCATTCTCAAATAAACCCGTGCCAGGACATGACGACTGTCGCACACTGACTGAATTACTGAGATGAGTCTCTGAACTCTCTCCTGAGTAGGATAAACATATCCTGTCTCTAGATCGAAGAACATCCCCAGGTAAACAAACTTCTGGGATGGAGTCAGCTCTGATTTTTGAAAATTTATCATCCAGCCTAAATCCGTGAGAGATTTCAAAACAATCTCCAGATTGGTCGATAAACTTTCCTGGGTGTGTGCTTTTAACAGCCAGTCGCCTATGTACGTGTGGACTGCTATGCTTCTCCTGCGGAGGTATGGTGTAATCACAAGAACCACACGGGTGAAAACCCGAGGAGCGGTGGAAATTCGGAAGGGTAATACCCTGAATTCCCACTGTCTGCCCTGGAATGCAAATCTCAGGAAGCGACGGAAACTCCTCGCTATGGGAATGTGGAAATAAGCATCCTTCAAATCTATTGAAGCTGTCCACATTCCCTTCTCTAACCCCACCAACACCGAGCGCACAGTCTCCATCTTGAAACTGGGCGTCTCTATGAACTTGTTCAATGGCTTGAGGTTGAGAATTGGTCTCCACCCTCCGGTGTTTTTTGTTACTAAGAACACGGTTGAATAGAAGCCCGGACACTTCTGTGCCGTCTGAATAGCTCCTTTTTGTATGAGGGAATTTATCTCCTCCTCGATACACAACCTTTGATCTGGATCTCTCGGATTTGGAGTCCAGATTGGTACTAGAGACAGTCGCGATGGCGGGCCTGTCATCCAATCTGGATGATACCCGACTGAAAGCCATCGCAAGACTAAACGGTCCTGAGTCAACCATTCCCACTCTTGCGTGTGGTCGGCCAGCCGGCCTCCCACCAGTCCACCTAGGGAGAGAGGTGGACATAAGGAGTGCAAGAGTGGCACTGTCTCCTTCGCCAGAAACACCGGAGTGGTTCTCACCGTGGTAACCGGCCCATCAGGCACGATTACCACGACCAGATCCTCGCGCGCCATGCCCAGCACCACGCGCACCTCGGTGCTGGCCGAATCGCACGCGGCCTAGGCCGACGCTGCGATGGTGGGTGGCCTCTGACCTGGACACCTCTACCTCGAGCCTGCAGGGGACGATACGCAGGGGGTGCAGCGCGAACGCGCTCCCGACGGAGCACTTCAAACTGCTCGCACAGCGCCCTCTGGTTATTGACCAGAGTAACCGTCTCCTGGAGGTGCCTACATCCCTCACCTCCAAAGAGACCAGGACCCGTCATAGGCGTACGCAGTAGCCTATTGTACAGGTCCTGGGACGGGCACAGATTGTCCAAGGCAAACGTGCGCCATGCCCGGACACTCCTGGCCCCGAGTCATGCAGTCCAGAGCCAGGTTGATACCATCCTGGATGGCTCTCTGGACTGTGACCGGGCTCGACTGGCGCGATGCGGATGCTGTTACTACCCCCTGTAACAGCTGGGAGACGTGGGACAGAGCGGCAATCGAAGCTCTCCCACTCTCCTCCGCATCACGCAACGCGGCATTGTCCGAACGCAACGTGTTCGAACACAAAACTCCCGTGTCAGAACGGGAGCCTGGCCGCGCATCTTCACCCAAAGCCGCGCGGTCATCCACGCTAGGCTTGGGTACCACACCGTACCGCTGGTAATCCAGGGGCACGATGCGGCAACGCCTGGCCACCTCGCGAGGGGCCTTCGTGAGACGCCCATTCGCCTTGATGGACGTCTCCGCCGCCGCGAACATGTCGACGACATGCTTGGCTAACGGCAGAGATGGCATAGTGCTAGCAGTAGCCTTACCAGCTAACCACGGCCTGTGATCACGCTGGCTAGCCGACTGCTCCACGGGCAGATCTGGCCTAACACTTACCAGCCATTGGCAAGCGTCAGACCAATCCTCTTCTGTGGCTAGTTGCGAGCGCTCTACAAGATGGGGGCCTTCGTCTTCCTCCTGAGCGCAAGCAGCAGAGCTTGACGGCGGATAAGCTGATACCCCTGGCAAGCCAGGGAAAGCATGCGGGGCCGAAAGAACAGGCATGCTAATCTGACTGGCCTGACCAGGAGCAGGCGCCGTGGTAGAGCGTGGGGCAGATACCGCCCCACCACGGCCCCGGCCAGCACCAGCGATACTCTCGGCAAGCCGAGGTATGCAGTATAGCTGCCCATTAGCACCGCCCAGGGCCACCTTCTGAGCCGTGAACTCTACTCCTGCATGAATAGAGCCATGGAATATGTCGCCTGTATTCCCCGCGAGGGGTGCACAGACGTCATAATCCATGGTCACGTCCCCAGACGGCGACCCTAGCAGGTAATCCTCTTCCTCCTGGCCAGAAAGAGTAGACTCCGGGTCAGCAAAGAGAGCTAACCCGGACTGGCCAGGAAAGGTGCCATAGGAGGTACTGGCACCCGCGGCGTGCGGATACCCCTGGACTGATAAGGAGCTCGCGGGTTCCAGCGACAGCCGTCCACGACCCCTCGGCGCGGCCCCAAGCCTGCTGCCAGGGTCGTGGAATGCCCCCCCCCCTAATGGGGCCACCTCTGAATCTTCGAACAACGGAAACGGCCTACGGAAAGGTGATTCAGAGGTCGGGATTACCTGCTCTGAAGCAGATGCCAAGGACGACAAAGTATCTGGTCCAGGAAGCATGCCACGAAGCAACTCTGGAACCAAATCCTTTATCGTCCTCTTCATCTCTCCCAACATCTCACTCCGGAAGGCCTCCATGTCCACCGCGGACGAGGCCTTCCTCTTACCCTTCTTACTTACACCCTCTCTTTTCTGCTTCCTCTCCTCCTCCACCACCTTGTCCTTTGCCTGCAGACAAAAACTCGGCCATTAGCTCGCCCCCCCACTGCTTGCATACCTCACACTTGAGCAATGGCCAAAGGGACTACAACTAAAACACAGGTGAGGAACGAACCTATCCTTAAGGAACTGTCCACAGGACGAGCAACCAGGTCTCTGAAACAGGACAAAGGACGAGGACAATGAGTAATTTTGTTACGGTTAGAAACTCAAAACCAAACTAAAAGAGAGGGAAATGATCATAAAGATCAATAATCATCTGAAAACCAGCGTTGGATAAAACTTTAATTGTTAATAAAAGCAAGGCTGATTATGACGTCATGAATCCCATGACAGTAAATTAATCGATCCGACCAACAACCAGGCGTGCGGACGAATTGTATTCATAACCAGAACATCTTTCGATCGGTTATTCAGACTACACAACCATCAGATACACAACGATAACAATGGCAATTACAGTTAATTTTCTTAAATAATTAACCTCACCTCATATCATTACTTAGATACCTGACACTTTGAATAGACAAACCATCCAACGTGATTAACTGGAGCACTCAACCAACTGTACGCCCCTCAACTCTCTCCACCTTAGGGGAAGGAATTGGATCAAGAGGGCAAAGTGAGAAGACCTTTATACTAGCCCTCCGACTCACTGGACATAGAATTCTTGGTTAGATAACCTAACAGTATTAGTAGGAAATGGAACCTTGGTGGAGAGAAACAAACCCTCAGATGCTGTGATGTCCATTACATATCCTAACAGATACCTGTGGACATAAACACAGAGAGATTAGTATTATATAGCACCCTGTTGAAATAAAACAACTAAAACAGGCGCTTATCACGGTAAACGTGAGTCCCGGAAACACATTACACCGGGAAAAACTCGCTAGAATATATTAGAAATCACCTGATATAAGGATCCTGAGCCGTCCTCCGGCGAAGCCACTCTGTCTGACATGATCACAGGCGATAATACTTCCAATATAAGAACTTAAATGCGTTAGAACAAGTGAAAAGTGAAAAACCACAAAAAACATGTGTTCACTCTCTGCCAATAAATTAGCAAAGAGGAAGTAGTAGTCGGCGCATGCGTGGTGGTGGGGCTGGCATCCGCCGGACCACCCTCTGTCTACCTGCCCAGTAGGGGCACACCTAACTGTTTTTATTCTGAGTGTTTATTGAGTGAACGCTGATATTTAGCAATATCAAAAGTATTAGGGAGGTAAGTATACTCTTGAAGTGAAACATCCGTGTGTTTCAATGTTTCAAAATGTCACCCACCTATTATACCGCTCCTGAATTCTTTCTCGTTCCTTCTGCGTGTCCTGTACGAATAAAACACACAAAATCATTATTAAAGAAGATATAGATTTGTTTCATTAGTTAAAAGATAGGTAAAAGAAGAGTTCTATATTTATACACATAAAACAGGACGACATTACTCTTGTTTTTCATTATGTTGCCAGGGCTTTAGAGTTACCTTATTTGGCCTACCAACCCCCTCAGGCCCTGGAACCATCAACATCCCTAGAAACCCAAGTTTTGAAATCTGAGAGATGTATTTTGAGTCATTTTAGTTTTAATAGCACCATAAGATCATAAAATGTCAGGGAATCCATCTCTAAGTATTTTATTAACTGTAAATCAGTTAAGTACTGTTCATATCAGCCAGTAAGATTTTAATTTGGGCTCACTAATCTGGGCGGATTTCATTTGGGCATGTCTTTTAACGTCACAGATACGGGGTAATCTAAAGCCCTGTGTTAATCAACCTTTTTGACTGACAAGTCAACTGTTTGACTGACTGTCTTCCTCCTAAGTCCCAAAACTACAATCTTCATTAAGTTAATCCATGTAGAAGGTAAGTAGTTATTTAGCTGAATTTGACCATAATATAAATCATACTTGTATGTACACAAATAATATAGTATTGTCCATAGAACCATGATCAAAGCACCCAAAAAATTTCAACAACACCATTGGTAGAACCTAAGCCATTGATTGACAATCCAGATCCATATTCACACAAACAGATGGACAGAGGAGAAAACAAATCCTACCATCACCACTTATGTATGTGCATACATCCATACATGCACGCACACACATATATGGATTCTCATTACAGTCCTTTTGAGGGTATATACCACCCACCCATCCAACATGAAACCCCCAAAAGTAGTGGCAATGGGTTTTATGGGACCCCTGAAAATCTTTTATGATTATTAAATATTAATTGGTTGTAGGGGTTGGGGGTTTTTTTGGCACAAAAATACACATAAAATCTAGCATGGGACTCCCGTTATTTATAGTTGTGTGGTGATGGTGGTGATGACGGTGGTGGTGGTGGTGGTGGTGGTGGTGGTGGTGGTGGTGGTGGGATGGGTTAGCCAGACATTCAGCCCATCCATACCTGTATTTCATCAATGACATGCTGTCTTTGCAAGGAGAATGTGTTAGATTGCTCCTGTTCCCGAACTCTCTGCTCCTCAAGCTGATCTGTTAAAGTCACAATTTGTTCCTAAAAACATGAAATTCATGTTTAGAAAACACAACAAAAGTAATCAGAGATTACAGCACCCTCCTACAATCATTTCACACAATTTTAGATTTTCTGGATTTTTCAGAGTTCTCTATCATGGCCAAAGTTGCACATTCCCAATCTTTAAATTTGACCAAACTGAACCAGTATTTTTCGAGATACACATAGATCCAGAATATGATCCGATCTGAGTGCATATCTTTTAATGCAGATCACAAAGAAGTCTAGAAATCCGAATTTACTGCAATAACCTTTGTTGTGTTAAAATTTAAGCCAAATCGGATTAGTAATTTTTTTGCTACAGCTACCGATGCATGCACGCACACATAATCCGCAATACCCTCTCTTCCCCTTACGGAAACTGAATAGCGTCTTACATGCCTCACAAGTCTACACCTCTTAAAAGAGCCTGTTTGTATACAGTGTCTTCACGAATGTGGCATGCTGAACCTTTTTACGACACATGAAATTTCATACAATGACGTCATATGGTTGATGGATAAACTGGAACGGTCAATTAAAATAAATTATGTTTCTGACTAACAGTGGTGACGTTTTACAGTCCGATTCCTGGACAGCTGCTAGGCAAACTGGTTCCCAGTGTGAGCTGTGCATCAGGATAAGCAACCGATGTAAATTGTGAACCTGTTGCCAAGACAGCGACAGCATTCTGGAACGTCATTTTCAAAATGGAATCTTTTGGATGCAGCAGAATAGTCGTTAAATGTTATTTATAAATATACATTTACTTTTCAAGAAATTAAACATATTCTTAAAGTAAAACATTAATTTTCAAAAATGCATAACTCCGCTGCTTACTTGTAATATTTCCATAGCACTTAGGTTCGTCTCGTCGCTGTGTAGTAAATCTGTAAGTGAAAATGTACACGTTCTGTTCAAGTTCAAGATTATTTATTTTGATATAGAATATACATTTACAGTATCACAACAGGTAGTCCACCAAAGGCAGAGCCTATGTGGTGGTGGACCCCTACATATAACATATAACAACAATATAGGACATGAGAATACTGAATACATAAGGTTAACATGTTATAGTCCTATATATACATATAGTTAACTGTCTCGCTGCCAAGCCTCTGCAGACTACATTTTCCATGGAGCCTAACTCAGGGTATGCTGAGTACCTCTAAAACAATTTGACCGAACGTTGTCGGTGGCTAAGTCACAAGCAACTTTCAGTCAAATTTTTTCTAAAATACTCAGCCAATCCAGAGTCATTGCCAATTGGAATTATTGTCCGCTGGCTTCCAGCAGTCCAACAGTTAATAGACGTATGACAATTTACATTTTTACAGGGAAAGACATGACAGAGGGATGTGAGCTTATCTTGTTTAAGTTAATAATTCTATATTACATATTCTAATTATCAATGACAAAGTATTATTTTTTTATTTTTTTTTTAGGCTGTGATGGTAGAGGTAGTTGTTTGGTAGTTACCATTATGACAGATATTATTATTATTAATATTATTATTATTATTATTATTATTATTATTTGTTCTGGTGACTGGGTGCAAGTATGAGAATAGCATGCCATGATGGTGAGTGTTTTCCAGAGTCTAGAGGTTTCTATAATCTTCTTTTTGATATTCTGCTTAAAGTACTGTAGCTTTATGATGTCTGCGCGTGTGCTTGTGTCTGTATTATTCCATAACTGAATTGCTTTGTATGAGGGTTTTTGTTGTGCTGCTTTTGTTTGGTGGTGTGTTGAATGGAGGTTATTTCTTGTTCTTGTGTTGTGAGGATGCAATTGTGCATTGAGCATAAAAATGTTAGATAAGGATGAGGGTAAGTTGCCATTGTGGAAGTCCCTTAAGATTGTGTATAGTTGGAGCCCTCCACTGTCCTCAAGTTTTAAGACCTTTTCAGATTTAAAACTGCTTAACATTGTGAGTCATCTAAAGAAACGACAATGAATTACAGCTAAATAATTTTCAAATCTTTAAGGGATTGTTTTTCTATGCATGTGATAAAAATTAATTCATAAAATACTTAAGTGAAAAAGAATTACCATCCCTGACAATACATGTATACACGGTGACAAATTTAGTTAACCAAAAAATTGGTCAATTTGAGCCAATGAAATCTCTACACCTACAGGAAAGGCGTTGAACATTTTGAAAATAAAACGACAGAAAGCCAGTCAAAATAATACTTGTGAGAGAAAAATTGGCAATGACCAGTCGGAAAAGTCTCTGAATTGTATGTCTTTGTTGAATTTTCAACTAAATTAAAATTTTGTTTAATATTCTGAAATTAATTTGACTGTCAGCTTACCTGTATAGTTACCTTGAAACTGTGAATCCAGGGTTCAAAATGCTAAAACCTATTCAGATGCACAAAGTCGGCGGAACTTAGCTAGAGTTGGACAAGGCGTTGCTAACTCACCTGCCTGTTCAATTTCAAACCCAGGAATTTCCTATCCTTGGGTTAGTTATTTACAATACCTATTTATTATACAAACTAAACGTACCATCTTTAAAAGCGCTCAATGTATCTAGCGCGTCGTCTTTTTTCGCAATCTCTGAGACGAGATACTGACGGTCATTATCTGTACCATCCAGTACCTCACGGAAATTCCGTTTCAGTTTCCGTTCACGCTTCATCTTATCTCTGACTTCAGATTTTAACCACTGTAGCTTGCTCTGTCAACAAACAATCTAACCTTTTAACCCACAAATTTCTCCAAGAAAATTTTAATTAATTCATAGAGAATGTCCATTTGTTGACCAAGAGAAGATTATTATCACAACAAGTCATTCCAGTGTTAAATTTTCAAAAATAGTCTTTGCTAATTTCTCCAGACTACATTTTCCATGGCATTTAAATCTGGATATGCTAAGCCACCAACAACTTTCAGTCAAATTGTTTTCAAAATATTCAGGCGATCCAGAGTTATTGTCCATTGAAATTATTCTCTGGTGACTTGCAGCAGTCAGACAGTTAAAATAAGCAGGCAATACTCACTGAATGGTCATTGAAAACATTTTTTTTAAATTTAAAGTTAAACTGGGATAACTTCTTATAGACACACTACAGTACGAACTAGTTTAGTTTAAAGCTATTGTAAACAGTAAAGACCACGAAATTAGATTAGGAAAATCCTTGTGTTCTTGCGATAACATTTCTGTTGTGTAAATAAACTACATTATCAGGTCGATGTACGACAACATTTTTTTCGTCACAAATATCTGCGTTAGTTCCAGTAATTGAATTATTACAAAGTAGATATGCTGCACATAAGCTTGTTCTCAGTATTTGTTGCAAATAATCTGTTCTATGAACATAGCTCGAGTCCAATTTAGAACCAGCTTAGTCTGGTATACCTAGTCTGGTATATACGGGGAAATTTGACATCACAACTCGCTAAACAATTGCAGCGCAGCCGCTGTTAGCACCAGATCTCTGAGATTATTGCAGTCTGATGAGGTGGTCCTAACGGCTTATGACAGCTTTAAGCAATGAAAATAACAGTTGATGTTTAAGTTACACTACCTACCTTCATCTCAGCGACCACAAAGTCTGCTCCTGTGTTGCCAGAATTCTTCATATTATTCAAAGCCTAGAGAAAACACAAGTGCATATTACAGTGCCGGAACTCTAGTCTATACTGGAATTAACACATAAATCCAAAACATATACAGTGTACAAGCAGGACTTAAGAGCTATATTTCTTTCAGAAACAACAGGTTGAAGGGGCCTATATCACTCACCTGTACCATAACTATCGCTATCATAATCATTAAAGGTTAGGTTCCAAACACACATTTTAAACAGGAACATAAGTATTTGTGACAAAAATGTAAACAATCGACCGATAGAAGTCTGTATAAGATATTGCTGGAAAAAATATATAAATTCCAGTCTCTCAATTACAAGACTCACATACTGACCAGCTGTTGAATATTTTGAAACTAATTTGACTGGAACCTGTTCAATAATTCAATAAGAAACTAGATTGTTCGGTCATCGCATATCCCAACGTTCGCCAATTTGCCTTGACCCCCAGCTCACCCATGGGGACTGAGCCAAATGAAAATGTTCTCTTGCACTCCAAAATCATATACATAACTCACCTATGAGATTTGGTTGCATTCCGAGCACCGGTTTCAAAAGTTGCATTACAATCAATTTCTTGACCTTTTGACCCCTTCACCAACCCACGGGGACGAAGCCTAACATAAATGTTGTCATACAATTGAAAATTATATGGGTAACCAACTTAGCAAACAACGGTTTCAGATGAGATAGTGTCATGGACAGTTTTAAGACATTTGACCTTTTGAACCTGTCACCTGACTCCGAGTGGGTGGAGCCAAATCCAAATAGTGTCTTGCAAAGCGCAATTATATGGGTAACCCACATACCAAATTTGGTTGAATTCCACCCAATGGTTTGGGAGGAGATGGCGTAACTGACAGCTTTTTAATATTTGAAATTTGACCCAGAACCCGACCCCCCAGGGGGGAGGAGCCACAGCTAAATGTCATCTTGCAAAGTGCAATGATATGGTTAAGTCACATACTAAATTTGGTTGAATTCCACCGAAAGGTTTGGGAGGAGATAGTATAACGGACAGTTTTTAGGAAATTTGATTTTTTTTTTTTACCCTGCCCCTGACACCCAGCTAGCTAGAGATGGGTGGGACATAGCTAAAACTGGATACCTCCATTGTTATAATTTTCCTGAATGCAGAAACTAGCAACAGCATAGTCAACATCAGGTATTTATCTCTTTTCACATTTAGCAAACAATGTGAAGTCTTTCTAGACTGCTTATTAATGAATTTTGGACTTCACATTTGCAAGTCAACTAGCAGTGACTTTACACAAAGAAACATTAAAATGAGACATAGTACAATGAATCATGTACATGTATATTAAACATGTATATACCTGATATTTATCCTTGCAGTCCGCGGCGGCAACGTTGAGAACAGAATCTACCTCTCGGGACAAGCCATTAAGTATGTGCTGAAAATATTAAGAATAATAATAACAAAGATAGACACATGTTGTTGATCTGAGCACCCCCAACTCACCCCATACATGTCTGAATTGCCACTATCAGTCACCTGGTGATGAGTTCACATATTTGGTTCATCATAACATTGTCATTCTGACATCAGAATGAATATGGTTACTGGAGTCACCAGCAGGCTGAATTTGAAGATCTATTTAGAAGCTGTGATTTATATTGAACACTCGGTGCATGCACGCACGCACGCACGCACGCACGCACACATGCATGCACGCACATGCACACGCACGCACGCACATGCATGCAGGCACGCTATACACATCTCTGTACCATACTGTCTATTAACCTTTTAACACTCATATCAGTGAAAAACGGCTTCTGCAGTGGTCTTGAGAAATGTCCATTTGCAGACCAACAGAAGACTATTTTTTTTAATTTACGGCTTGAATGGCTGGCTCGACGACCAATTTTCAAAAATAGCCTTCTCTTGGTCTGCAAATAGACATTTTCTATGAGAAAATTTAAATTTTCTTGAACAAATTCGAGAGTTAAATGGTTAATAACATAGTTCAATGCCTGTGAATATCAATGCCTGTGAAAATATGCTTCGATTGTCACTTTTTAGCTGTCTGTGATAGCAACATCTGCCAGTCAAATTAATTTCCAAATATTCAAATGGTTGTTTATTGAACTGTAAATTCGCCAAAAACAAACATACAATTTGTACATTATTGACAGACTTTAATATTCCTGACGGAGCTATACATTTATTTTGATTGTGATATCAGCTCACTAGTGACGTAATGGACGTTTCCAGTTTTAGCTATGCCCCACCAACCTCTACCTAAGCTCCACCCACACATGGCCGCATTGGGATTGATCAATCCCCGAATGTCATAACTATCACTTTCCTGAAAACTATACTGGTAAGCTGTTGAATATTTTGTAACTAATTTGGCTTGGTGCTGTTGCTGCCTATGGCAGCAACAGCGCCAAGTCAAATTAGTTTCAAAATATTCAACAGAATATTTATTAAATAGTACAGACATACAAGTCGTACAACAACGCATAGTCCGTCTTCAAATATGCATTCGTGACGTACTTATCAACATCATTGACATCATTCTACATGTCGCGTAGTTGATTATGATGTCATAGGATGGGTTGATAAAGTGGAAAGGTCTATTGATTATGACATCAGATACTTGAGTGACAGATCAGATCCCTCTCTTAGACCAAAATATTGAAAACCGGCAATGCATTATCTACACACGGTGTGTTTATCACATTGGGATTGCACAGTATTCACTCATTTCTATAAGCACCGATACACCCAGGGTCTCATAAGGCATCTGAAAATCTTACAATCAAAATATAAAGTTATTTGTTACTACAATTTTGAACATGGTGTAACAAATGTTCTGTTGAATATTTTGGACTTAATTTGATTGGAATCAAATTACGTTTCAAAATATTCACCAGTAGTTTTGTTTATTTGGTGTTGGAAATATGTTACGTTATTTCTGAGTTATACTGTATCCGTGACGATCATACAATTACACTGTTCTAACACGTATTTATGCCAGCATACCAAATGATCACGTAGAGACTTAGCGAGTGATTCCTTGGATTTGAATACATCTTCTTCCATCTTCTGTACTCTGAGAAAAAACAATACATAGTAATAAAATAATCACCGTGGAAAAATTTACCATTTAACCCTTTCACTGACAAAGCCCTGAAACACGTTAATTCTTTACGATATAAAATTTATTCTCATGAATATTTTAAAATTAATTTGACTGCAAGTCATTGCTGCCTTAGGCAGCAATGGCTTCCAGTCAAACTAATTTCAAAATATTCAACAGTTTTCCTATATGGTAGCCTTATCAATTATGTCATCGGTGAAAGGGTTAATGGTCAAACTGGGGGGAAAACCGCTTGTACTGTGGTCTTGTCAGTTTGCAGGCCAAGAGAAGACTTTTTTTTAAAACATAGCACTGCAATATCTGGCTCCATAACTGAGCCAGTTATTCTAGAGCTAAATTTTCTAAAATCATTTTCTTTTGGCCTGCAAATGGACATTCTGTGAGCAAAATATTCTTGATCAACCATGAACATTAAAGTGCTAAAGCACTACAGAATAGATGATACATTCAACGTAAGAAGTATTTAAATATTTGAAACTAATTTGACTGCAAACGGTTGTTTCCCTAGGCAAATGAATTTCAAAATATTGAACAGCTTAATTTCAACGAGCAACAAAATATCTTAAACAAACTGATATTATAGATTATCTGTCAAAATGGACATGCATTTGCTAATGTGTTTCTTCATAAAAATTTAATTTTTACCTTAAAATGTGTGGTTTTTCAATCGGGTCATATTCCAATAAATCAT
This sequence comes from Chaetoderma sp. LZ-2023a, assembly GCA_034401795.1. Taxonomy (NCBI): domain Eukaryota; kingdom Metazoa; phylum Mollusca; class Caudofoveata; order Chaetodermatida; family Chaetodermatidae; genus Chaetoderma; species Chaetoderma sp. LZ-2023a. The sequence goes on along the minus strand of CM067373.1, from coordinate 151,545,070 downwards.
GTGGCTGGAATTCCGGCCTTTCTGATTGAAAAAGTTAAGTAATTCTATAGATTCAAGACATAATATATTAAGAAAAATCTGATAACTACAAACTGCTATCCTACCTGCTCAAATCATCCTCTGCCATCTGGCTCTGTGAAACAAAAAAATTATTATTATTATTATTATTATTATTATTTATGCTAAATTTAATCTATGCCCAGTTTAAATATGCAACCTCGTCTTGACAAGGTCAGCCATACACGCTGAAAATTTAATCATGTATTCATCAATTCAGGAACTGTGCATGCATATGTGTGCATGTATATGTGTGACTATCTGTGCGCATGTGTGCATGTATATGCATGAGTGTCTGTGCGCATGCGTGCGTGCATGAACAACGTGCGTAATTCTACATACACACACTCATAATAGTATCAATAACAATCAATACCAAACAGTTGAATAATTTGAAATTACTTTGACTGGAAGCTGTTGCTGCATTAGGCAGCAACATCTTCCAGACACAGTAACTTCAAAATATTTTAAATGTGGCGGCAAATTATTTTGGATTTTGCATTTTTTTCTACATAGCATTGTAAAAATCACTAAACTTTTTTATAGAATCGCGATATATAGAAAAAAGTAAAAGAAACTACAAGGTCAGTAAACATGAGATTACTGATAGGCAATGTCATACTAATTTCACAGCCAGCCCAATAATAACATTTTGGAGTAAATGTCATGATATGCAAATCTTTCCTACTGCTTGACATGATAATGAAAAGCAAAGAACAGCTTTTAAATCTGAATAAGAATTGTGATCCGATGGCTCTTCAGAGACACTGTCATAACGTGACACCAATCAGAGTGTAACTTTTGGAGAACTAGTCAGTAAAGCGGACATGGATGCTGTCGCCATTGGACCTTTCCAGTTTATCCATCAATCATGACGTCATAATCAACTACGTGACGTGTAAGATGACATCATTATCAAATACCACTTGAATAGCATAGCTAGGTTCATCACGAACGCTTAATTGATGATGGACTAAGTGGTGTTGTACGAATTGCATGTCCGACTTTACTATTTAATAAACATGTTAAACATTTTGAAACTAATTTGGCTGGCTTAGCAGCACAGCAAAATTAGTTTGAAAATATTCAACAGCTTACCCGTATAGTTTTTGGGAAATTGATAGTCAGGGAAATCAAGGATCGATGGATCACAACATGGGCAAAGTGTGGGTGGAGCTTTGCTAGAGATGGGTGGGGCATAGCTAAAACTGGCTTCCATCATTGGACAACAATAACTTATCAGCCTAGGGGTCATTCAGCTAAAATTGCTGTTTTCATCATAATTCTGGCATATTAAAGGGTCACTGATCACTATTAGTATTAAAACTTCAATACCCAAGATCAGGAAAATCTAATTTTTTTCTCCATAAAAATGTCCACGTACAATTGTGCTAAGAAATAAACGAAATCTAGGATTTCTTTTTTCACGAGAGAGTTGATACTTACCTCCCTAATACTTTTGATATTGCTAAATATCGGCTTTCACTCAATAAAACACTCAGATTAAAAACAGTTAGGTGCCCCTACTGGGCAGGGAGTCAGAGGTAGTCCGGCGGATGCTCGCCCCACCACCGCGCATGCGCCGACTACTACTTCCTCTGGCTCATTTATTGGCTAACACATGCAACTACCAAGAGCCTGAAGACCGAGCCTCTGTGGGGCGGAGAGGCCGGGTCAGTATCTAGGGAGGTAAGTATCAACTCTCTCGTGAAAAAAGAAATCCTAGATTTCGTTTATTTCACATCAAGAGTATACTTACCTCCCTAATACTTTTGATATTGCCAGAATTCGAAAGTGAATCTGGTGGGAGGGAGGCGAGGTCAAAAGACCAGCTCTTCCCTATACGCTTTCAAGCGTTCAAGGCACTTATGACGTCTGAAACTGTGTGAAAACACAGTCAGGATTTGATAAACCATCGGATAACACAACCGATGCCTGAGAGATGACCGATTTGTCATATGCGCTCCCCCCCCTCCCTTGGGAGGAAGATTAAATGACCTCAATGTCCTACACGCTCTCTTCGTACTAGTGCTAAGTACTATAGGACAGAGACGAAAAGGCTCCATTTTCGTATACTCTCTCTAAAGAACCACAACCCACATAAACCATCACCATATTAATAACACTGGGTAACGTGACAATACAAAACAATGAACAACACATGAACAAGACTGACCTTGTTGTACTAGGAAGCTGTCATCATGAATCCAGTAGAGAAGGATGATACAGTCCCGACAAGTGGTTGTCACCGTCGCTGAATGGCGAAGTATATAAGCAATGCGGAGGCACTCTTCACAAACATAAAGGGGTTATTGTTTCAAAATCGACAAGGCGAGAGGGTTAGAGGTGTCACGGAGGTAATGGTCTGTAAAACTTGACTCACAGTGCCACTGAGCCACTGACATAATATCATCCACAGGGACCCCATTAAAAAGGGCAGTGGATGTCACGACACCGCGGACACTGTGAGCCTTGGCCACGTCAACCTGTCGCCCGGTGGCGGATTTGTGACAAAATTGAATACATTCCACAATCCACCTAGAAATGGTGTCCTTAGACGCCCTACCATGGGGTTCAATATATGACAACCATAACGCTGACTGGTCGGTACGCCACTCCGAAGTACGCTGTTTGTACCGGAGCAGCGCCCGTACGGGGCACCATACTTTAGAATTAGGATCATATCTAGTTAAAGATGGCAAAAAAATAGGCTGACCTGGATATTTCAATGACTGATTTTTAGACAAGAAATTAATCCTAGGTAGAAGCTTAAGGCCTTCCCCTGTAACCACAAAACGGTCAACCTCGGCTGATAAGGCGTGAATTTCACTCCTACGCCTCGCCGAGGCCGCAGCAATTAAAAATACAGTTTTAAGAGTTAACATTTTCATAGAAATGGAACTAAGTGGTTCAAAAGGCTTATCACCTAGTACCTGGAGCACCAGTGATAAACTCCAAGACGGAATCAGTGGAGGATTCCTTGGTCTTAGATTGCCCATGCCTTTAATTAATACATTTAATGTACTTACTTCATCACTCCCCCTATTAGCCAAGCAAGGAATAACAGTCATTAAAGCTGACTTATAACCAGCAATAGAGTTAGGCTTGAGGCTATAGGCATCATATAGGTGACAGAGGAAATCAGCCACTACCTGAATAGATGATTCCATTGGATCAATACATCTTTTTGAGCACCATTCTGCAAATCTGTTGATTTTATAATTATATGCTCTGGAGGTTGACCCCCTCCTGGCTTTGGCCATAAACATGGCCGCTTGCTCAGAAAAACCCTCCTTAATTCTAGATTCCTTGACAACATCCACGCAGTCAATCGGAACATTGACGGATTGTCGTGAAGGGCCTTGCCCTGGAAGATAAGGTTGTCCATCAGAGGCAGCGGAACCGGATTGCAGACCAGAAGGTCCAGCAGATCCGTATACCACGATCGGCTTGGCCAATCCGGGGCGATCAGAAGCACTTGGCACTCCTGCTGCCTGATTTTCTGAAGCACCTTTGGAATCAGGATTGCTGGGGGGAATGCGTATGCATACATTCCCTCCCAGCTGATAGCTAACGCATCTGTTGCGAAAGCGCTTGGGTCTGGAATCGGAGAGACGTACGTCGTCATCTTCGCATTCTTCTTCATAGCGAACAAATCTATGTTGGGTTTCCCCCAATGGTCGAACAGACGATCCGCCACACATTGATTTAGTTGCCATTCCGTGGGTAAAACACTCATCCTTCGGCTCAATGAGTCTGCTAGCAGATTTAACCTCCCCGGAATATGAACTGCTTTCAAGGTGATCCCATGATCCAGGCACCAACAAAGCAGTTTCCATGTCATCATACAGAGACTGGGCGACTTCGTTCCGCCCTGGCGGTTTATGTAAGTCACTACTGTCGAGTTGTCTGAACGAATCAGAACAATCTTGCCCTGAACATTCTTTAAGAAATGTTCCAGGCCCAGGACTACTGCTCTTAGCTCTAGTAGATTGATATGTTCCTTGGACTGATCCAGATCCCAAAGCCCTGATACTGTGGACTCTTCCAGACAAGCTCCCCACCCCTCCATCGATGCATCTGTATACACAGTCACCTGAGGGTGGGGAGGGGTTAGCAAAACCCCCGGCAAGAGATTCTCTGTATTCAACCACCATTGCAGGTGGTGAATCAGAGGCGCCAACACTGACACGTTCGAGTCCAGCGAACCTGAACTCTGGGTCCACTGTGTCATGAGAAACAACTGGATCGGGCGCCTGCGCAAGGCGGCCTGCGGAATGACTGGTTCCAAAGAAACCATCAAGCCCAGCATTCTCAAGTAAACCCGTGCCAGGACATGACGACTGTCGCACACCGACTGTATTACCGAGATGAGTATTTGAACCCTCTCCTGAGTGGGGTACACATACCCCGTCTCCAGATCGAAGAACATGCCCAGGTAAACAAACTTCTGGGATGGAGTTAGCTCTGATTTCGGGAAATTGATCATCCAGCCCAAGTCCGAGAGAGTTTTCAAAACAATCTCCAGATTGGCTGACAACGATTCCCGGGTGTGTGCCTTCAACAGCCAGTCGTCTATGTACGTGTGGACTGCTATGCTTCTCCTGCGGAGGTATGCAGTGATCGCGAGAACCACACGGGTGAAGACCCGAGGAGCCGTGGAAATCCCGAAGGGTAACACCCTGAATTCCCACCGCCGGCCCTGAAACGCAAATCTCAGGAATCGACGGAAACTCCTCTCTATGGGAATGTGGAAATAAGCATCCTTCAAATCTATTGACGCTGTCCACATTCCTTGCTCTAACCCCGCCAACACCGAGCGCACAGTCTCCATCTTGAAACTGGGCGTCTCTATGAACTTGTTCAATGGCTTGAGGTTGAGAATCGGCCTCCACCCTCCGGTGTTTTTTGTTACTAAGAACAGGGTTGAATAGAAGCCCGGGCACCGCTGTGCCGGCTGAATGGCTTCTTTTAGTATGAGGGAATTTATTTCCTCCTCTATACACAACCTCTGATCCGGATCCCGTGGAATAGGAGTCCAGATCGGCGCGAGAGACAGTCGCGATGGCGGGCCTGTCACCCAGTCGGGACGATACCCGACTGAAAGCCATCGCAAGACTAAACGGTCCTGAGTCAACCGCTTCCACTCTGGCAAGTGGGCGGCCAAACGGCCGCCCACCGGTCCACCTAGGGATAGAGGTGGATATAAGGAGGGCCAGAGTGGCACTGTTCTCTCGGCGTGAAACACCGGAGTGGTTCCCACCGCGGTAACCAGGCCATCAGGCCCGATTACCGCGACCAGATCCCCGCGCGCCCCGCCCAGCGCACCACGGTGCGCGGGCGGCTGTCTGGCTGGGTGCGGCTGGGGAGCCTGCGCCCCCCTCGCTGCTGGCCGAATCGCCCGTGGCCTAGGCCTACGTTGCGACGGTGGCTGGCCTCTGACCTGGCCAGCACCACCTCGAGCCTGCAGAGGACGATACGCAGGGGGCGCCGCGCGAACACGCTCCCGCCGGAGCACCTCAAATTGTTCACGCAGCGCCCTCTGGTTATTAACCAGAGTGACCGTCTCCTGGAGGTGCCTGCATCCCTCACCTCCAAAGAGACCAGGACCTGTCATAGGCGTCCGCAGCAGCCTATTATACAGGTCCTGGGACGGGCACAGATTGTCAAGTGCAAACGTGCGCCGCGCCCGGACACTTCTGGTCACCGCCCGCGTCAAACAGTCCAAAGCCAGGTTGATACCATCCTGGATGGCTCTCTGGACTGTTACCGGGCTAGGCTGGCGTGATGCGGAGGCCGCTACCACCCCCTGTAGCAGCTGGGAGACGTGGGACAGAGCGGCAATCGACGCCCTCCCACTCTCCTCCGCATCACGCAGCGCGGCATTCGCCGAACGCAACGCGTTCGAGCACAAGACTCCCGTGTCAGAACGGGAGCCCGGCCGCGCATCTTCGCCTAAAGCCGCGCGATCATCAACGCTTGGCTTCGGCACCACACCGTACCGCTGGTAATCCAGGGGCACGATGCGGCAACGCTTCGCCACCTCGCGAGGGGCCTTCGCGAGACGTCCATTAACCTTAATGGACGCCTCCGCCGCTTCGAACATGTCCACGACATGCTCAGCCAGCGGCAGAGATGGCATAGCGGTAGCCGCCGGCCTACCAGCTAACCACGGCCTATGGTCACGCTGGCTAGCCGGCAGCTCCACGGGTAGATCGGGCCGAACACTTACCAGCCACTGGCAAGCGTCCGACCAATCCTCCTCCGTGGCTAACTGCGAGCGCTCTACTAGACGAGGGCCTTCGTCTTCCTCCAGAGCACTCGCAGTTGACGTCGACGGCGGATAAGCTGATACCCCTGGCAAGCCTGGAAAAGCATGCGGGCCCGAGAGAGCAGGCATGCTAAACTCCGCGGCTTGACCAGGAGCAGGCGCCGTGGCAGAGCGTGGGGTAAACACCGCTCTACCACGGGTCTGACCAGAACCAGCAACACCATCGGCAAGCCGAGGTATGCGGTATCCGTGGTCAACAGCACCGCCCGGGGACACCCTCTGGACCGTGAAATCTACTCCTGCGTGAGTAGAACCACGGAACACGTCGCCTGCATTCCCCGCGAGGGGTGCACAGACGTCGTATTCCATGGCCACGTCCTCAGAAGGCGACCCTAGCAGGAGATCCTCTTCCTCCTGGCCAGAAAGATTAGACTCCGGGTCAGCAAAGAGAGCTAACCCGGACTGGCCAGGAAAGGTGCCATAGGAGGCTTTGACACCTTCGGCGCGCGGATACCCGGGGTCTGATGAGCAGACCGCGGGTCCCAGCAACAACCGTTGTCCACGGCCCCTCGGCGCGGCGCCATGCCTGCTGCCAGGGCCTTGGACTGCCCCCAACAAAGGGGCCACCTCTGAATCCACAAACGGACCGGACCTAAAGAGACCGGATTCAGAGGCGGGGATCACCTGCTCGCAAGCAGATGCCGAGGACAACAAAGGAGCTGGCCCAGGGAGCATGCCGCGAAGCAACTCTGGGACCAGATCCTTTATCGTCCTCTGCATCTCTTGCAACATTTCGGACCTGAAGGCCTCCATATCCACCGCGGATGAGGCCTTCTTCTTACCCTTCTTACAACCTTTCTCCTTCTTCTTCCTCTCTTCCTCCATCACCTTCTCCCTTGCCTGCAATGAGAGAAAATCAGACATTAGATCTCCCCCCCACTGCTTACATACGTCGCACTTCAGCAACGGTCCACAGGGACTGCAGCTGAAGCACAAGTGCGGAACGAAGCGGTTTTTCAGAAACCTCCCGCAGGACGGGCAACCAGGTCTCTGAAACAGGACAAAGGACAGGGACAATGAGCAAGATAGTTAAGGTTAGCGAACTCAAAACCAACTAAAAAGAGAGGGACAGGATCCTCAAGATCGCAAATCAAGAAGAACCAGCCTTGGACAAAACGCTAATTGTTAATAAAGGCCAAGGCCGATTATGACGTCATCACACCCGTGACCAAATTAATCGATCCGCAACAAGCACCAAGTGCAAGAACGAATTGTATAAGTAACCGGAACATTCCCGTTGAATAGGCATATCGAGTACACAACAATCAGATATACAGAGATAACTCCTTCCAATTCTAGCATTGGCAAAAAGGGAAATTATCTCCCCTTTTGTTTATCAATAATTAGATACCTGACACTTGTACAGACAAACCATCCAACGTGATGTACCGGAGAACTCCACCATAGAACGCCTCTACATTCTCTCCACCGAAGGGGAAGGAATTGGATCAAGAGGGCAAAGTGAGAAGACCTTTATAACAGGCCTCCAACTCACTGAACATAGATTTTTGGTTAGATAACCTAACAGTATTAGTAGGAAATGGAACCGTGGTGGAGAGAAAACATATCCTCTTGTGCCGAGAAGTCCATCAAAGCTTCTATTTGATACCTGTGGACAAAAACACAAAGAGAAATGAGACTTATGAAGCACCATGTTGTAAAAAACCAACATAAACAGGCGCTATCACGGTAAGCGCGAGTCCCGGAAATACATTAAACCGGGACAAAACACGCTAGCATATCAAAGAAATCACCTGATAAAGAGATCCCGCTCCTTCCAAAGGCGAATCCTCCCTTTCCGACATGCTTCAAACGTACAAGAATCGTCAAATGTGAGTAAAAAACAAGGTAACGCGCAGAAAAGTATAGGTAACACAAAACCGCATGTAACCCTTTGCCAATAAATGAGCAAAGAGGAAGTAGTAGTCGGCGCATGCGCGGTGGTGGGGCGAGCATCCGCCGGACTACCTCTGACTCCCTGCCCAGTAGGGGCACCTAACTGTTTTTAATCTGAGTGTTTTATTGAGTGAAAGCCGATATTTAGCAATATCAAAAGTATTAGGGAGGTAAGTATACTCTTGATGTGAAATGTCCATTTACAGGCCACGACAAGACTATTTTCGAAACTTTATCACTGAAATATCCGGTTCCGTTATGGAGACAGGGATTACAATGATATATTTTCAAAAATAGCCTTCTCTTGGCCTACAACTTGGCATTCTCTAACACCACTCCAGAAGACATTTTGGTTGGATTGACGATTAAGGGGATTGGAAATGTGTGACTAACCTGTGTAACAAACTCATGCTTGGCTCTCTCCAGCTGGCTAACAAACTTTGTGTTCTCTTCTTCATACCTGATGAAAAACAGGTGTGTAAAAGCAACATAATGCAGTGATCCGATATGTCATTCAAGTATCTAATGTCATAATCAAATACCTCACATTAGGCATACATGTACGATTATTGCGTCGAGTGATCACGATTGATTATTTAAGAATAATCGTGATAACTCGATTAATCAGCTTGTGTACAAATTACTAAGACATAACAACAAAAGCATATCAATAACAAAAGCTGCAATAGTGTTTTGAAATGTCCATCTGCATGCCAAGAGAAGATTACTTTTGAAAATGTATCACTGCAATGCCTGGCTCGATGCTCGAGCCAGTCATTCCAGTGATACATTTTCAAAAATAGTCTTCGCTTGACTTGCAAATGGCAATACGTTTGCTGAGCAATGTATTAATTCTCGTGCAGTAGAAATTATTCACGATTATTCGATTATTTAATTTCTAATAATATTAATTCACGATTTAACAAATAATCGTGATTTTCGATTTAAGCCTACCTGCCTCACATGTTGACTAACCTCACAAACAAAATAGCATAGCTCCATCATGAAAATCCAAAACTTGAAAGTATACAAATTGTATGTATTTGACGAATTAACATTTAATAACATTCAACGGATCTTTTCAATTCACCCATCAATCATATGATGTCATAATCAACTACATGATGTGTAGGATGACATCATAATCAATGATGTCATGAATGATGTAGATAGGGTCCTCATGAACTCCTAATTGATGATGGGCTAAGCGTTGTTGTACAAATTGTATGTCTACTATTTAATAAAGATGCAGTTGAATATTTTGAAACTTATTTGGCTGGGCACTATTGCTATAGGCAGCAACTGCACCCAGTCAAATTACTTTCAAAATATTCAACCGCTTACATGTATAGTTTCTGGAAATTTAGATTCAAAGAGTGCAGGGATTGATCGATCCCAACACAGTAAAAGCGTGGGTAGGCAGCAACTGCACCCAGGCAAATTAGTTTCAAAATATTCAACCGCTTACATGTATAGTTTTCTGGAAATTTGGATTCAGAGTGCCGGGATCAATCGATCCTAACATGGTAAAAGCATGGGTAGGCAGCAACTGCACCCAGTCAAATTAGTTTCAAAATATTCAACCGCTTACATGTAGTTTTCTGGAAATTTAGATTTAGAGTGCAGGGATCGGTCAATCCCAACACGGTAAAAATGTGTGTGGAGCTTAACTAGCGGGCAGGGTTAAATATTTGGAAACGGGCGGGCATAACTAGAAATGAACCCATCAATCAGCCAAACACTATTCCCACAGTCCATCTCCAGGGTGTACCTGACGCTAACTCATTAAGCCGAAAAACCAATATAAAATCTTTTACACTACAATTTAATAAATATTCTGTTGAATATTTTGAAAGTAATCTGACTATGCAGCAACAGCACCGAGTCAGATTAGTTTCATAAAGAAAATACTTTAACTAGCGATATTATTCATTTGAATACAGAATAATGCACAGAAAACGGGTCAGTATATAAACTCAGGTATTACAGTAGCTAAAGCACTGAGACAACATGACCAGTAGCCATGCTAAAAATAATTTGATATAAACAAGACAGTCAGAGATTGGTGAGATCTATGCCCCCCCCCCCCCCCCACCACCACCACCATCATCACGCAATGGACCAATGTAACACACACAAATTTCATGAATTGGGTAGCCATGATCATGACCGTTGAGGTTTTGACCTCAAAATTAATATGCTTCTTTGGGCCCCCCCCCCCCCCTTCCACCCCCCACCCCCACCCCCCGCCCCAAAGAGCAACACACAGGCCAAATTTGGTGATGATCAATAGAACTTGAGTTATCACATGATAATGAAATCCTGGACAGATAAACTGTTTAACGTATTGATGGACAAGAAAACAGACAAAGCAAATGATACACCCCTAGTCTTGTACAATTATTGCTTTGAGTGATCACGGTCGATTAGTTAAGAACAATCGTGAGTACTTGATTAATCCGCCTGGACAAAAACTAGTCAGATATAACAACAAAGACATATCAATGACGAAAGCTGCAATGATGTTTAGACATGTCCATTTGCAGGCCAAACTATTTTTGAAAATGTATCACTCGAATGCCTGGCTCGATGCTCAAGCCAGTCACTCCAGTGATGTATTTTCAAAAATACTATTCTCTTGGCTTGCAAATGGACATACATTTGATGAATAAAATGTTAATTTTTGCTACCGATCGCATTAAAGAGTAACTAAAAGTTAGGTTTTGAAATATTTTATGGAGTAGAAAATATTCACGCTTATTCGATTATTTAATTTTTGATCACTTAAATTCACGATTTAACAAATAGTCATAAATTTTTATTTAATCACGTAATCGTGCAAGCCTGTATACGTCCATATATTTAGATGGGGGCATAATACCAGAACGTATCTGAAACTGAATGATCCAGAATCCCTCTGCCATAATCTATCAGCACAATATATTTGGTGTGAGTATCCTTCCTTAATGCACAAACCTCTGGACTTCACCATGCAGCCGTTCCAGCTCTGTTCTCATTTTGCCGTCCTGCTTACGCAGGAGTTTTACTGATGATTTCTCCTCTGACAGCTCCATCTGGAGATCAAAACAATTGTACTTCAGCCATTACATCTATATATTCTACTGACAGATTAATCATATAATTTTAGTCAAGAAAATCAAACAAGCTAGAACAATGAATGTCCATTTACAGGCTAAGAGATTTTAAAATATTACCATTGCAATAACTGGCTCTGTTATCTCAGACAGTCTTTTCTTGACCTACAAATAGAAATTTTTCAAGACCTGGCCTGACCATTAAATGGCTCAAGATGGTATCCTGTACCTTTCCTCAAACCATGATTTTTTTCTGCTATTTGTGGGTTCGTCATTTAAGTCAACATATTGGGCTACATCGCTTTGTCAAATTTAACTATATTTCAAGGTATCGTATATAATTTCAAGTAATTTTTTTTTCCAGGTTTCCCAAAAATTAAAGCATGTTTCAAGCCAATGGCACAAATTTAAACACTTAATTTTTTCATTGACGCTATCAAAACATACATTAGAAGGATCTAATCTGCCACCTATCTGATATCAAAATCAATTACGTCACTTATTAGCTGACGTTACATTCAAAATGACTTAAGTCTGTCACAAAACTGGAGAAGCATGTCACGAAAGTGTCCGAATTGTATATCTTTGGTGAATTATAATTTAATTAACATGCTGTTGAATATTTTGAAACTGCCACACCCCCAACCCCCAACCTAAATTAATTTCAAAATATTCAACAGCTTACCTGTATAGTTACCTTGAAATTTAGATTCTGGGAATTCAAGTTTCAAAGTTTCAAATTGATTTCAATACGGGTAAAAACACAGGGCAGAGTTTAGCTAGGAATGTACCGGGCATAGCTAGAACTGGCACCCTCTAGTCACTAGTAAGTGGTTCTAACGCTTATAAAGAAGTAACTCGTCTAACCTTGAGTGTCTGTATTCCCGCTTCGAGTTCAGCATTCTCCTGTTTGAACCTCCGTGTAAATTCATTAATCAGCTGCTGTTCACGTCCCTGTGATTGAGAAAAGGAAGTAATTCAGGGCCTGTGATAAATACTATTTAAATACAAATATGAATATTTTGGAATTCTTCAAAACAAGAAATACTGGAACTTGTTTTACGAAAAGTATTTAATTATTAACCCTTACCACTCTGGTGTCAAAACTTAAAATTTTCAAATTAAATTAAAAGATGAACTGGTGTTCATTTTTCAACAAATTTGGTGGGAGATGGTGCTGTCGTAGACAGCAACATCTTCCACCAAAATTGTTGAAAAATGTGCACCAAATTCTTTGATATTGACACAATAAAAGATAGAATATTGACATCAGAGTGGTAAGGGCTAACACAAATCCTTATGGAAGTATTTGAAATACTTTTGAAATTCTTCTTTTATATAAAAGACGAGAATCTGATACAAACATAATCCAGTCCCGTTGAGGATCGACAGATGATAATATATCTAGCAAGTTAATCCTACAACACTAATCGCTTTATGCTCAAACCGACTAAACTGACCTTTGTGGTGGGCTTGAGATACGTCCATTAGCCGGCCAAGAGTAGGCTATTTTTGAAAATCTATCACCAGAATGCCTGGCTCGGTAATTGAGCCAGTCATTCCAGTGGTAAATTGTCAAAAATAGTCTTCTCTTGGCTTGCAAATGGACATTGACCGAGCAAAAATGGTTATTTTGTCTACCAATTTTGATCAATTCAGATTTGATAATAATATGTAATTTTCACAAAGATTTACGCATAATTATGTACCTTTAATTCTCCAACTTCTCGCTTTACACCTTCAATGACTGCCTGATAGGAGCCTCTCTCCTGTGGTAGCAACAGAAATCATCATCAGTCAATATTATAGCTACAATTCATGTAGGCCCACAGTACTTTACACCTTCAATAACTGCCTGATAGGAGCCTCTCTCCCGTGGTAGCAACAGAAATCATCATCAGTCAATATTATAGCTACAATTCATGTAGGCCCACAGTACTTTACACCTTCAATGACTGCCTGATAGGAGCCTCTCTCCCGTGGTAGCAACAGAAATCATCATCAGTCAATATTAGAGCTACAGTTCATGTAGGCCTACAGTACTTTACACCTTCAATGACTGCCTGATAGGAGCCTCTCTCCCGTGGTAGCAACAGAAATCATCATCAGTCAATATTATAGCTACAATTCATGTAGGCCTACAGTACTTTACACCTTCAATGACTGCCTGATAGGAGCCTCTCTCCTGTGGTAGCAACAGAAATCATCATCAGTCAATATTATAGCTACAATTCATGTAGGCCTAGAGTACTTTACACCTTCAATGACTGCCTGATAGGAGCCTCTCTCCTGTGGTAGCAACAGAAATCATCATCAGTCAATATTATAGCTACAATTCATGTAGGCCTAGAGTACTTTACACCTTCAATGACTGCCTGATAGGAGCCTCTCTCCTGTGGTAGCAACAGAAATCATCATCAGTCAATATTATAGCTACAATTCATGTAGGCCTACAGTACTTTACACCTTCAATGACTGCCTGATAGGAGCCTCTCTCCTGTGGTAGCAACAGAAATCATCATCAGTCAATATTATAGCTACAATTCATGTAGGCCTACAGTACTTTACACCTTCAATGACTGCCTGATAGGAGCCTCTCTCCTGTGGTAGCAACAGAAATCATCATCAGTCAATATTAGAGCTACAATTCATGTAGGCCTACAGTACTTTACACCTTCAATGACTGCCTGATAGGAGCCTCTCTCCTGTGGTAGCAACAGAAATCATCATCAGTCAATATTAGAGCTACAATTCATGTAGGCCTACAGTACTTTACACCTTCAATGACTGCCTGATAGGAGCCTCTCTCCTGTGGTAGCAACAGAAATCATCATCAGTCAATATTAGAGCTACAATTCATGTAGGCCTACAGTACTTTACACCTTCAATGACTGCCTGATAGGAGCCTCTCTCCTGTGGTAGCAACAGAAATCATCATCAGTCAATATTAGAGCTACAATTCATGTAGGCCTACAGTACTTTACACCTTCAATGACTGCCTGATAGGAGCCTCTCTCCTGTGGTAGCAACAGAGATCATCATCAGTCAATATTAGAGCTACAATTCATGTAGGCCTACAGTACTTTACACCTTCAATGACTGCCTGATAGGAGCCTCTCTCCTGTGGTAGCAACAGAGATCATCATCAGTCAATATTAGAGCTACAATTCATGTAGGCCTACAGTACTTTACACCTTCAATGACTGCCTGATAGGAGCCTCTCTCCTGTGGTAGCAACAGAAATCATCATCAGTCAATATTTTAGCCAAAATTCATGTAGGCCTACAGTACTTTACACCTTCAATGACTGCCTGATAGGAGCCTCTCTCCTGTGGTAGCAACAGAAATCATCATCAGTCAATATTATAGCTACAATTCATGTAGGCCTACAGTACTTTACACCTTCAATGACTGCCTGATAGGAGCCTCTCTCCTGTGGTAGCAACAGAAATCATCATCAGTCAATATTAGAGCTACAATTCATGTAGGCCTACAGTACTTTACACCTTCAATGACTGCCTGATAGGAGCCTCTCTCCTGTGGTAGCAACAGAAATCATCATCAGTCAATATTAGAGCTACAATTCATGTAGGCCTACAGTACTTTACACCTTCAATGACTGCCTGATAGGAGCCTCTCTCCTGTGGTAGCAACAGAAATCATCATCAGTCATTATAGCTACAATTCATGTAGGCCTACAGTACTTCATATATACCATAAAGATATAATTCTCCAATAGACACATTTTTGACAGTATTACACACACGCACGCGCGCGCACACATGCACGCATGCCCACACGCACACACACACATATATAGACCCGAATTCACCTTTCCAGAGTACCCACCCATCATATGGCGTCATAATGAACTGCGTGATGTGTAGAATGATATCATAATGAGTGACGTCGATAAGTACGTCACGAACGCATATTTGAAGACGGTCTATGCGTGTTGTACAAATTGTTTGCTTTTACTATTTAATCAATATTCTGTTGAATATTTTGAAACTAACGCACGCGCGCGCACACATGCACGCATGCCCACACGCACACACACACATATATAGACCCGAATTCACCTTTCCAGAGTACCCACCCATCATATGGCGTCATAATGAACTGCGTGATGTGTAGAATGATATCATAATGAGTGACGTCGATAAGTACGTCACGAACGCATATTTGAAGACGGTCTATGCGTGTTGTACAAATTGTTTGCTTTTACTATTTAATCAATATTCTGTTGAATATTTTGAAACTAATTTGACTGGGCGCTATAGGCAGCAACAGCACCCAGTTAAATTAGTTACAAAATATTCAATAGCTTCCTGTATAGTTTTCAGGAAACTGATAGCTAGGCCAATCAGGGATCGATCAACCCCAACACGGCGAGGCGTGGGTGGAGCTTAGCTTGTGATGGGCGGGGAATAGCTAAAAATGGAAAGGTCCATTCAATCCCCTCTTCCCCTTACGGGGGGTAATAATTTGACTGGCCATTAGTGATTCTATCACAAACCTCTTTAATCTGCCTCCTGATAAGCTGGAACTCCTCCTGTGCTGTCTGTTCTCGATGCTGCGTCTCTGACAAACCCAACTTCAAGTCCTGCAATAGAGTGGAGAGATCCAATCTGTCACTCAAGTATCTGATGTCATAATGAATTACATCACTAATCAGCTGACATCACAATCAAGATGACGTAGCTCTGTCATGAAACTTGAAAAGTTCGTCACGAAGGTGTATGAAATATGTCTTTGGTGAATTTACAATTTAAAACAAACATTCTGGTGAATATTTTGAAACTAATTTAACTGGGAGCCCAGTATTTGCGTTGAAATTGAGTCATATTACAGTGATGAAACGTTTGAACAGAAAACTAATAAGACTAAAACCATACCTGATTTTGAGCGTTCAAGTCACTCAACTTAGCGGCCAGCTCTAATTTCAGCAGATGTGTCTCTTTCAGGTCCCGCTGTAGATGTTCTATTTGGTCCTGGGTCACGCGAAGGCCAGCTTGTGCTGACGACAACTGATCTTCAAAGCGATTCCTATCCTCCAGAAGTCCCATCAAGCGTGTGTTGACAGCGTGTAGCTCATTTTCCAACTGGAATTTTAAGATTTAGTAATTCATGGAATCACATACCCCCCATAGCCAGTTAGCTATACGCTAATAGTATTTTTATCCGGCTAATAGTAAGAAGGATTGACTAAATCTTTGGCTAGTGATTAAAATCATATTATTACATCTTCCCCTTTTAATGGTCAAGATTTTTCTAATTAAAATTTGTTGCTGCTTGAATATCCAAACTCTGACACATTTTTTGCCAGGAAGGGTGGGGAGAATGAAAGGATCACCCGCTGATTTTCTGCTCAAAAGTCCAGATATTGAGATGCTGTGATTTCAGGGTGAATTTGGTCCAAATAAAAATATCATATCTTGCTACATAGTTAACTCTTTAATGGTCAAATCTTGTCAAGAAAAAAATTTACATCTTATTATAAATGTCTATTTGCAGGCCAAGAGAGCACTGTTGTTTAAAATTTACCGCTGGAATAACTGGTTCGATTATCGAGCCAGTCATTCCAGTGGTAGCCTATATTATCAAAAATTATCTAATCTTAGCCTGCAAATGGACATTCCTCACGACCACTGCAGAGGCCGATTTTGGTTGGCTGGAGCATAAAAGTGTTAATGGGAAGAGGCTATAGCATTCAGGTGTATGCATGCATGGATCCAGATTAGATCACATTCTGGATCAATAGACATCTCGGAAACTACCATTATAAATTGGTAGAAATTGTAGCTCAAGCATAGGCGAGACCATATGTCATCACTTTGGTCATGATCCAGAAAACATGAAAAATGTGACAATTCAGATAAATCCAGGAAAATCCTTAAAATATTTACGTGACGAAAACAGAAGGGTGAGCGTCGACATCTAATTTTCTAATATGTCCAGATTACTAGTAAAATTATTTGACATGAAGAGCATCTTAAGATAAAGCTTAAGGGTCAAGACGACGCCTTGGAGAAGTCTTAATTTTGAAAATTTATCACTGGAATGTCTGGCTCGATTTTAATTGAGCCAGTCAATCCAGCATTAAATTTTCAAAATTAAGACTTCTCTTGGCCTGCAAATAGACATTTATTATGAGAAAATCTCTATTTTTTGACAGGATTTTACCAGTAAAGGTAAACCTCAATGTTTTCACAAAAATTTCAGAGAAAAACTAAGAGAAGAATATTTTTGAAAATTTACCACTAGAATGACTGGCTCGGTTATTGAGCCAGTCATTTCAGCGTTAAATTTTCAAAAATAGATTTCTCTTGGTCTTCAAATGGACATTTCTCAATGCCACTGCAGAAGCAGTTTTTTGGCTGATATGAGTGTTAAAGGGTATAGGCTTAATCAATCCTGAAATATAAGCCGAGAAGTTTCGCTAAATGCAAAAACTTAACACCAACGAAAAAGTAATATCTGTCATTTTCTGCTTTGCGATACAAAAATAGCGTTAGTGAAATTAAAATAAAAAACTTAAAATAAAATTTTGCAAGAATACCTACCTTGTCTGCTACAGTTCTGGCATCTCTGGCCTCACGTTCCATATCGAGACGCGATGCCTTCAGTTCACTCAACTCTACCTCTTTCACACGTAGTTGTTCATCTTGAGATGCTCGCATTGCCTAGATAACAAAGTATAAGACTGTCAGTTTTAAACTTTCTGTTATACATGCAGAATATGATTATATATATATATATTTGAAAATTTACCATTGGAATGATTGTCTCGGTTATCGAGCCAGTTATTCGTGGTAAATTTTTAAAAATAGTCTTCTTTTGTTCTGCAAACGGACATTTCTCAAGACCACTGCAGAAGACGGTTTTTGCTGATATGAGTGTTACAGGGTTAAGCAATCCAAATTGGGGGGGGGGTGTGTGTTTTAAATATAAATGTCATTTATGTTGGACAAATAACATGAAAAAGAATTAAATTCCACTTATTATATTAACTAACATGATTAACCACATCCTCGGCGAAAGAGCCGACTCAACTATTACATTATTTCATTTAGCAGACACTCCGCCCGACGCTATAAGGCTGTAAATGTGTGTAGCATGGTCAATACAATCTTTGATTGCACTGATTGCTATGAGATTTTGGGAGCCATGCAATACTTAAAAGTTAAACCTCCAGTTCATAAAGTATTAAAGAAACCATCTCAGGGAATTAATTTCCCGATAATAACTGAATGGCAATGGCAATGTAAATAGTATAAAGGCAATACTTACTAAAACATAGTCCATCCCTTACAGAAGGAACACTTACTAAAATATCACCCATTTCTTTTCGGAAATGTTCAATCTGCATCAATCCGGAATTGCTCTGATTTTTCATTCCCTCCAGTTCCCGAATGAGCTGTTCATTTCGTGCCGTAGCCTGGTCAGCATTGTGCTTCTCGCGCTCCATGGAACGTTCTAAATGCTTACATTTCAGCTTCCATCTAAAAGCAAGAAGAGAGAATGGAGGATTTCAGTTTATCCATCAATCATATAATATCATAATCAACTACGTGACGTGTAGGATGACGACATAATCAATTATGTCATGAATGACATAGATAAGTTCGTCACGAATGGTTAATTGATGACGGACTAAGCGGCTGTACGAATTGTACGTCTTTGCTATGTAATAAACATGCTGTTGAATATTTTGAAACTAATTTCACTGGGCGCTGTTGCTGCCTGGGGATTATGATAATGCCATAGGCAGCAACAGCACCCCGTCAAATTAGTTTCAAAATATTCAACAGCTTACCTGAAGCATTCAGGGATCGATCGATCCCAACATGGGTAACGCATAAGCAGAGCTAAGCTAGAGATGGGCGGGGCATGGCTAAAACTGGATTTCTCCATTCACCATCGGAACAGGGAATCCAAACAAATGTTATTACAAACCATATGTTAGCCATTTACCGGATTAACAGGGGGATTCAGTTATAGCTATGCCCCGCCCATTTCTAGTTAAAGCGATGCTAATCTCATCTCAAATGTTATACTGCACCGAGAGATTATGGTTTATAGATTCCAGATCATTCATATCCTGTCACATTCCCGTTTCTGTATCACAATTATCTGCTTTGTAATATCACGTAAATGTTGAACAGTGGTCGCCGCCATTTTGTCTCAAGCAAATAGTGTATGATGTTATATAAGTGCCAATGCATTGCATTCTTTATTATGTAATATTCATATCGTTGAATATTTTGAAACTAATTTGACTGGATGTTGTTGCTGCCTATGGCAGCAACAACTTCCAATCAAATTAGTTTCAAAATATTCAACTGCTTACCTGTATGATTGCGTTTATATCACACTGCCAAACTGTAGCTGGCCCCTCTATGACTGAGCTATATACCGAGGCAGGCACGCTAGGATTTTTCTGATTGGTTGAAAGGTAAATCATGACAGCCATCATAGGGTGTAGTTATGTAGCAACATTTAGCTACTAAAGCCTGAATATCGTTTTTTAGCGGCATGATGAAAAGCTTAACATTAGCTGCATAGTTTATGAGTCATATATTAGATCACCTGAATAGCTATCAAGAGTTCAGATTAGTTATCCTTTAAACTCCTCACTCTTTACGCATGTCAGAATCGATTTGAAACTTTCAAATCTGAATTCACAGAATCACAATTTCCGAGTAACTATACAAGTTAGCTATTCAACAGTTTGAAACTAATTTGACTGGGTGCTGTTTTTGCCTATGGCAGCACCCGCTCCCACTCAAATTAGTTTCAAAATATTTAACAGAATGTTCATTAATTTGCACATTAACCAAAGACACACAATTCGTGCATTTTCATGACCGAACTTCCTCACTTTGATTGTGACATCACCTAGCATATGACGTAATTGGTTAAGACAGAATTTTCTTGAGTGACCAATCTGTTCAGTCTATCCTCTTTACAATAACATCCCTGAAGCAGGATAAATGGCTGCATTCAGGAGCGTGAATATTTTCAGGTCGTCGAACATTTTGTTCGGTCATGTAGATATCTATGGGCGAACTTACCACATGACCAAACAAAATGTTCGGGGAACTGAATCTATTCACACTCATGAATGCAGCCCAATTCTATGACTAAATTATAATTAACCATCTAGTGATATTTCTGGATTGAGTTGGGAGAATAGCTATGGACCTTTCCAGTTTTAGCTATACCCAGCTCATCTCTATCTAAGCTCCTTCCACATCTAGCTCGTGTTGGGACTGATCGCTCCCATAACTCCCTGACTATCTATTTGCAGAAAACCATATAGGTAAGATGTTGAATATTTTGAAACTAATTTGACTGGGTGTTGTTGCTGCCTATGGCCTAGCACCCAGTTAAATTAGTTTCAAAATATACAACAGAATGTTTATTAAATAGTAAAGACATACAATTAGCACAACAATTATTAGTCTGTCATCAATTAAGCATTTGTGATGAACTTATATACATCATTCATGATGTCATTGATTATGATGTCATCCTGCACGTTATGTAGTTGATTATGATGTCATACAATTGATGGATAAAGCGGATTCTTCCAGACCTACGGGTGACAGATTTACTTGTCACAGACACTGCCTAGTGTTTCGTCTAGGACAATTTCAAGCCATGTGCTGCTGTTGTGTTATCGGAGAACGCAACAATTGAGAAATGCAGATGGATGGATGGATGGGTGAATTGGTGAGTGGATGGATGGATGGATGGGTGGATCACTGGATGTGTGGGTGGGTGGGTGGATGGATGGATGTGTGGGTGGGTGGGGGGATGGATAGATGGATGGGTGGGTGGGTGGGTGGGTGGGTGGGTGGGTGGGTGGATGGATGGATGGGTGTGGGTGGATGGATGGATGGATGGATGGATGGATGGATGGATGGATGGATGATGGATGGATGGATGGATGGATGAATGGATGGATGGACGGTTACAGACAGACAGATTCTGATAATGGCTAAGTCAGTCCCTGTACAACACATTTAGCATTGGTGTATCAAAAAAGCATCCGCTTTTGTTTCTACAAGAATTCTTAATACTTACCAGATGTACTATTATGATAATGTCTATTATCTAGTCTAGTTCAAAATAAACAATTAAAACTCTGCACTCTCCTGGTCCTGCCCATACTGTGTCCGGGAATTACCATAGCCGCAGGAACCGAGTCAATTCCCAATCACAGACAGATTCGTCTTATATTTGTCTTAACAAACAGCAAAAGCAGCTCAGCCTCACCTCAGCGGGGCGGCTGAGACAGGGCCATAGTACATCTGGTCTTCTTCTTCTTTTCGTTCGCTAATCATACCGCCAGTCCTGTAAGTGACTATCGACATGATCATAAGCGTTAAGTGCGTGGATCCATGGTTTATTAGAGTGCGCCGTGCGGCCTAGAACCTCCGTCTTCAGCACTCGAGGTTTCTGTCAGGGTTACCTCACCCTTACCTCCTTTAGTCGCCTCTTACGACACGCAGAGGATATGGAAGGTGTATTCTAAGCCACACCTACAGGGCTCAAGTACATCTGGTAAGTATTAAGAATTCTCGTAGAAACAAAAGCGGATGCTTTTTTGATTCTACTTCGAATAATACTTACCAGATGTACTATTATGATAAACTCCGGATTTCGACAGCCAGGAAATGCCGGTGGGAGGAGGTGAGGCTCGAACCAGCACTCATCTACCATCCAACAGAGAAGGTTGTGAAGAGACTAGAAACCGTGGCATACGCTTGGGTTCTGCCATCTGGCTGATAGAGTGCTAAACTTCCATGGTCTAGACCGCGCTCCCCCCCCCCCTCTTTTGTCCGCACAAAATTCAGAGGGCTGTCAATGGGGATGCAACACCCACCAGACACGTGTCAGCCCCAAGTCTCAGCTAGGGCAGTCCAGTAGAGTGCAAAGAAGCTACTACAACTTCTAATTTTGAAAAAAACATCAGTATATCGATTAGATTTTCAAATTGGAATGAGTCTAATGTCTGTTTGAGAGGATAAGTATACTCTTGTACCAGACTATTTACCTAAGCAGTCTGGTATTTCGACTGTAAGTAAACATATTTATAGTCACTTAATTAATGTAAACACTCACCATTTTGAGTGCTTGATCTTTTCTTGATCATCACAGGAGCTCGGCCCAACCCACGGTCGTACTCAGTAATGTGCATAGCGATTGTTCAGTGTAAGTGGAAGACTTTGTGATGTGTGCGAAGTAGTGGTCGGAAGTGGCTTAGTTTAGATTCGACAAATTGGCGACGGCTACCGGATTAAGTGCGCTGGAGATGTCGCGAAGGTAGAAATCAGTGAATGACGACTCGGCATGCCATTGTGCTACAGACATCACCTCCTCTAATGAGACACCCTTATAAAGGGCCGATGATGCTGCTAGTGCTCGGACCTGATGGGCATTCGCACGATCAATCTGCTTTCCGTAGCGATTTTGTGCGACATCTGAATAGCGTCAACTATCCAACGAGAAATAGTATCTTTCGAGGCACGTAAATGAGGAGCTTTGAGACATAACCACAGAGATTTTGGGTCATCTCTCCACTCATCAGTACGTTTCTTATACATTTTCAGACATCTGACTGGACACCAAGCAGAAGAGTTTGGGTCATGTCTAGTTAAACTTGGCAAATTGATCGGCTGTCCCGGATATTTAAGTGACTGATTCTTTGCCAGGAAACAAAGACGTGGAAGTAGTCTTAAACCTTCACCCGTGACAACAAAACGGTCTTGTTCGGCAGAAAGCGCATGTATTTCGCTTCTCCTCGCCGACGCTGCTGCAACCAAGAAAACTGATTTAATAGTTAACAGTTTAATGTCAATAGATCTAATCGGTTCAAAGGGAGCATGCCCTAAAACCTGTAGAACAAGAGATAGATTCCATGCTGGGATAGGAATTGGCTGTCTAGGTCGCAGATTGCTCATTCCTTTAATAACTTCATTCAAGGTATCATTCTCCACTCCTTCAATGGCCAGACTGGGAATGACTGAAGCTAATGCAGACTTATATGCTGCTAGGGTTGAAGGTACAAGTTTGTCAACTTCGTATAAATCACAGATAAAATCTGCTACGTGTTGAACAGATGCAGAAACTGGATTAATATCTCTTCCCTCACACCACTCTGCAAATTTGTTGATTCTATAATTATATGTCTTCGTGGTTGAACCTCTTCTGGCTGAAGCAACAAACTTCGCTGCTTGCTCAGAAAAGCCACCCTCAATTGCACGCTTCTTGATAACATCCATGCAGTCAATTTGAACATTTCTGGTTTGTCGTGAAGGTACAGACCCTTGTTCTGAGAGATTAGATCTCTTATGTCTGGAAGAGGGATTGGATTGCAGACCAGAAGGTCCAGCAGATCCGTAAAGCATGATCGGCCTGGCCAATAAGGGGCGATCAGCAGTACTTGGCACATCCCCTCTCTTATCTTTGCCAGAATTTTTGGGATGAGAATTGTTGGAGGATACGCATACGCGTACATTCCCTCCCAACTTATCGCCAGTGTGTCTACCGCTAGAGCTAGCGGGTCCGGGATCGGTGACACGTAAGTGACCATCTTTTTTGATTCATCGCAAACAGGTCGACATTTGGCTTGCCCCATTGTTTGAATAGAACCTGCGCTACCGACTGGTTGAGCTGCCATTCCGTCGGACGACAAACCGTCCTTCGACTGAGAGCATCCGCTAGGGTGTTCAATCTCCATGGAATGTGTGCTGCCCAAAGAATAACATTCCTCTCTTGGCACCACAGCAGAAGGTTCCAAACCATCATACACAACTCTGGTGATCTCGTCCCGCCCTGGCGGTTCAAATAAGACACCACTGTTGAGTTGTCTGTCCTTATTAGGACAATTTTGTCTTGAATTAGACTCTCGAACTTTCGAAGTGCCAATACCACCGCTAATAGTTCGAGCACATTGATGTTTCTGCGCATTGGTCCGATCCCATTCCCCTGACCTGACTGATCATCCAATACTGCTCCCCAACCCGTCAATGATGCATCCGTGAAGATGGACATCTGAGGTTGAGGAGGTTGTAGAGGAACACCTCGCAGGAGATTCTGTTCCGATAACTACCACTGAAGGTGGAATATCAATGGTTCTTTTACTGGTATCCTCAGAGATAACGGATCCATTTTCTGAGACCAGAATGACATTAGATACATCTGAATTGGCCTGCGCCTGAGTGCCGCATATGGAACCACCTTCTCCAGAGATACTAGTAACCCCAGTATCCTGAGAAACTGGCGCGCCGTCAGATAGGCTCCTAGAGAAACCGACTCCAAAACTGCAATCAGGCTCTTGACTCTGCTCTCCGCCGGAAAAGCTACGCCGTCCCCGAGATTGAAAAATAACCCCAGATAAACAAACTCCTGGGATGGAGTCAGCTCTGATTTCTCTAGATTCACAATCCATCCTAGATCCTTTAATAAGGCTAGGACTACCTGAAGATTGCTGCGCAGTGACTGGATTCCCCGCCTTTAGCAGCCAGTCGTCTATGTAAGTGTGAACAGCTATGTTTCTCCTGCGAACTAAAGAAGTCATGGCGAGAACCACTTTGGTGAAGACCCTCGGAGCTGTGGTCAGGCCGAATGGAAGCGCATTGAATTCCCAAACATTGTCTTGGAATGCAAAGCGAAGGTATTTCTGAAAAGGAATTGACATTGGAATATGAAAATATGCATCCTTCAGATCTATCGACACTGCCCACATGCCTTTTCTCAGCCCTGTCATTACCGTTGCTACAGTCTCCATCTGAAACTTGGGAGAAAGAATAAATTTGTTAAACGGTTTGAGATTGAGAATTGGTCTCCATCCTCCGGTACGCTTCGGAACGAGGAACATTATCGAATAGAAGCCCAGAGAAGACTGATTGCGGACTAGATGAATCGCTTCTCCTGACGAAGAGATCCTATTTCTGAGCAAATGGCGTCTAGACGATCTGATTCCCTTGGAACGGGAGTCCATATTGGAGTCGATGTTAACGGAACTAACGATTGATGGATGAGCCAGTCCGGATCATAGCCGTTTCTTATCCATTGACAGACTAAACAATCACGCACGACCTGTTCCCATCGGCTTAGGAACAGTTGAAGCCTGCCTCCGACAGAAGGAATCTGCACACAGCTGTCGGTCAAGATTGCACGAGAAGACGCTAAATCGCTTGGGTGAAGATTCTCGACTCCATTCGTTCCTAACGTTACCGGATCTGGTTCCGCCAGAAACCCGTCAGGAACGACCTCCACGGCCGCTCCGCGGCTTCTTGTAATACGACGGTCCGTAACCGCCGCCACGGCTATCCTTACGGTAGCCGCCGCGGCCCGAACCGCCACCCTTCCTGTCATCCTCATACGGCCTCTTATTAGAGGACTGTATGAGGATGAACGGCCAGGTCCTTGTGATCCGGATGGCCTATGGGCATCACGGCCAGAAGGACAGAAGGGCGATCTTGGACGCTGCCTCTGCTGCTCCTGTCGATGTTGCCGGTAGGACTGCTGCGGCTGTGTCCTTTTAGTCGACTTCCACGACCGGCTGACCACTTCTTGCTCCGCAACCATTGACGCAACCTTGGAGAGAGCTTGCCGTGCCGAGCCGCTGAACAAGCCTGGACCGATGAAAGGCGCAGAAGACAATCCAGCCCTCATCTCCGGTCCTGGTTCTACACAATCGAGAACCATTCTCCGTCGCTCTGCCAATGTCCTTGTGATCACCCTGGCCAGGCAATCTTGAGACAGGCGCATGGTGTCCTGAATAACTCCGGGAGCAGCCTCTGGCACCTGTCCACCCTCCACCGCGCAGGCCAGCATACCCTGCAGGACGGTACATCCGTGCAAGAGTGCAGCCATGGCTGCCCTCGCCGCATCTTCAATGAGCGTCAGCTCATTGAACGGATCTTTATTGGTCTGTGAAACCAAAGGACGAGACCGCCCCTTAGCCTTCCCAGCCAACGGCCTATTCAGTGCCTCTCGTTCCCCGACGGAAAGCCGTGGAACCCGGGCACACTGATGGTAGGCCAGCTCCGGAAAATGGACCCTACTCCTTATCCCCTTCGGGGCCTTGGGCAATGCATACTCCGGCTGAACCAGACGGTATGCTGCAACTTCCAGCATGTCGGAAGTCTGCGTGTCCAATGGGAGTGTTGGCATGGCAGAAGAGCCACTTGACAGAGCGCTAGCCGCTCGCTCTGACATCCGCTCCATCGCCGGATCGCGCTGAGATCCAAGATCAGATGCCAACCCGAGACAGTCGGACATCCATCCAAGGACCTGCACCCATTCAGCTTCGGTGCAGAAAACGGACTCATCCAATAAAGAACTTCCGTTTTCATCCTCCCTCTCTCCCTTGGATGAGTGGGCCACCGACGATCCATGCTGAGAGCTATAAGACACCACTCTACCAAGACAGAGCGCATCCATAGCTCGGCTACCAGCGGCACCGGTGTCCAACGAATCGCCGGACCCGGATTCTCCGCAGTCCATCGGCTCCAGCACGGGAGTCGGGACCACGACTGCTTTACTTACGGCAGGTGACGGCACTCCGATAGGAGCCGCACACCAAAGCCGCCGGGATATCGGCAGGAACCGCAAAACACGGCTCCGCCGACACCTCTGGTTGCACAAACAGCGGATGGAAAATACCCGATGGAGCGTCGATATCACCATCCGCCTGGCAAACCCGTACAAATCCCGAGGAAGAGCCCTGGGAAGTACTAGGCATTGCCGTCATCGAAATATCCGGCATGCCGGAATCTTCCATAAGATCTTCCTCCTCTATCATCGGCAGGTGCTTGACCCTCTGCAGAACTAGCCGGACCACCTAAGGGTTGTCCTGCACTAGCTTGCATCGACGGGACCGTGGAATGAAAAGACTCAAACATAGCCTTAAACTGGGCCGCCCATACGCCCAGAGCTGAATCCATTTGGTCATTCAGACGACCTTCCAGTCCCTTCAGAGACGCCTGGTCCAGCTTCGCCGCCTTGTCCCTCGTGATCCTCTCCAGACGCGCATGTCGATCCCGATCAAACTCTGCCACCATTGCCGACGACCACTTGGCGCACACATCACATGGGCTTCCCACCTTACACTTCGCACACGCTACACAGTGATGTCCTGAGTACTTGCGCTTCATAAACCTGTTGCATTTCTGCCACAACGTGTCCTGGTTCTTTGGTTTCTGCGAACACAGAGAAGAATTAAAACGCTGCACATGACAAACGATGACGAGCAATACGCACAATCGACTTGATAGTAAAAGAATTTCTTAGAACACATCAACTTTCTCTTAAATTAATGATAATCAAACCTTTAGGCAGGAAATATTTGAAACTTCTTTGAGTGAAAATTAAAAAAAAAACACTTAGCAGTTAACTAACGTTACACAACCAAGAATACAACGCCGATCGCTACAAACACCCTCGACAATGAAGCGAGAGCTAAAAATTGGCGAAAACAGAGTGCCTAGACACGCCAAGCCAAGCAAGACATAATTCATGGACGCCGCCATCTTGGCTAAAGACGCATCCATCTTTAGAGGAACCGAGTCGCAAGAGAAATTAACCGAGTACCCGAATTAAAACTAAAAGTTAACGGGTACAGAAACGACTCCAACAATGGCTATCATTTTAAAACGATGTGCCAATTTAAGGAAATTTCAAACAGTCATTATGGCACGAATGTATAAATTCTAGATTGATACAACCTGCCCCTGTGATGATTTTCCTAGTTCCTCCATGAAGCCACCAATAGTATTCCCACAACAAACGCTAAACCGCTTAAATTATTGAAAATTTGAGCACTCTACACATGCGACTTCACAAAAGCGCAAAATAGACGAATCTGTCTGTGATTGGGAATTGACTCGGTACCTGCGGCTATGGTAATTCCCAGACACAGTATGGGCAGGACCAGGAGAGTGCGGAATTTTAATTGTTTATTTTGAGCTAGACTAGATAATATACATTATCATAATAGTACATCTGGTAAGTATTATTCGAAGTAGAATAATAGGTCTACATACTGCCTAACTGTTTCTTGTGCACGACCTTTGAACTCCTCCCTCTTCCTATCGCTTTCCATTAGATTCTGTTGTGATTCTCGTAAATCCAAGTTAGACTTCTCCAGGTCGCGTGTGACTTCCTTTAACCTGCCGAGCGCGTCCTCCAGCTGTACACCGTTCTGATGACGATTACGCTCAGCATCGTCATACTTATCCGTCATATCTTTTAACTGTATTAGAACTTTTGCGATTTGCTTTTCTTTATTTTCGAAATCCTTGGTCACCACCTAAAATGATTATTACAAGAACAATGACAAGATTATCGATATTAACCCTTTAATGGACAAATATTGTGAGGAAAATCTAAAAATATTCTTATTGAATGTCCATTTGCAAGCCAAGAGAAGACTATTTTTGAAAATTTACCACTGGAATTTAAACAATAGTCCTCTTTTGTCCTGCAAATGGACATTCCTCAAGACCACTGCAAAGACTGGTTTTGGCTGACTTAACCATTAACCCGTAGCACCCTAATGTCAATATTCCTATCATTCACTGGGTCAGTATCAAAGAAACGGCTTCACATTTCTCAACAATTTTGGTGGAAGATGTTGCTGTTCATGACAGCAACATCTTCCACCAAATCTATTGAAAAATGAACACCAGTTCATCTTTTAATTTAATTAGAAAATTCCAAATTTTGACATCAGACTACTACGGGTTAAAGGGTTAACCATTAAGAAACAAAGCCTACTAATAAAGCCCAAGCAAACAATGGGCTTAGGTCTTCCCCGCCCACCCAACCCAACAATACTTTGGAACATCAATTCAAGATGCCCTCGGATAGCACTTACATTTTCCTGATTTTTCTGCAAATCCTCTTTTTTGCAATAGCCACACGCACGCACGCACGCACGCACGCACACAAACACCAACTTCAAAACATGTTTACGGCCTTGCTGGAAAAAACACTCAATTAACTCTTTAAAGGCCAAACCTATCAAAACCATCGTCTGTTATGCTCCTGAGAAATGTCTATTACGTGCTAAGAGAAGACTATTTTACCAAATTTGCCACCGCAAAGACTAGCTCACTTTTTGCTCATTCCAGTGGAAAATTTTCAAGTCTACTCTTGGCCTGCAAATGGACATTCAACAAGCAAACATTTTTACCAACTGCCTCGATAACTGAGCCAGTCATTCCGAGGGTAAATTTTCAAAAATAATGTTATCACTATCTACAAATGGACATTCACTAGGAGGAAATAAAATTTTATTGAACAAATTTGACCGTTAAACAGCTAAAGAACCACCATCTATTCCTACCAAAAACTTTAATTTACTAACCTCTATATGATCGGAGAGCTGTAAGCGCTGCCGTTCGCTTCGTTCCACATTTCGTCTGATTTCATCCAGTTCACCCGCTGCGTTCACGGTGCGCGATAGCTGTGAGCGCAGTTCACTGATCTCCGCTTGGAAGCGCTGACGCTCTCGTTCAATCTCCTCATAAACTAAACACAAACGTGAGCTTTGTTACTGAATAACTAGACTGTTAGCTAGTAGGTATTCGTCAGGGATATTATGATTTCTGGATTACCCTATAAGCTAGTAAGACTTTGTTTCAGAGATTTTAAATGCTACTAGAGCATGCTAGCCGTAACCTTTAACCCTGGAATGTTTTTAAAATTTTCAATTTTTTCATAGACTATTTTTGAAATTTTACCACTGCAATGACTGGCTCGGTTATCGAGCCAGTCATTCTAATGGTAATTTTTCAAAAATAGTCTTCTCTTGGTCTGCAAATGGACATTTCTCAAGACCACTGCAGAAGCCAGTTTTTGGCTGATATGAGGGATAAAGGGTTAATGGACCCTTCCAGTTTTAGCTATGCCCCGCCCATCTCTTGCTAAGCTCCACCCACAGCTCGCTCATGTTGGGATCAATCGATCCTTGAGCTCCCTGACTATCAATTTCCAGAAAACTATACAGGTCAGCTGCTGAATATTTTGAAACCAATTTGACAGGCCTATGGCAGCAACGGCGCCCAGTCAAATTAGTTTCAAAATATTCAACAGAATGTTTATTAAATAAACATACAATTCGTACAACGTGCCGGACTATTAAGCGTTAAAGACGGACTATATCGACTCATTCATGACGTAGTGATTATGATGTTATCCTACATGTCGCGTAGTTGATTATGACATCATTTGACGGATGGATAAACTTGGAAAGGTCCATTGTAATAATCCCTGTCTTATCACCATGCACTTCATTAATACTAGGTGAAAATAAAAGACCAGCTCGAGTCACATCAAACCCAACATTACTGTGGATTAAAAGCAGATTTTCTTTTTATAAGTTTTAGGTTTTTTCAAGGAAGGTAACTTAAGCGAATATGGATGGATTCGCTGTAATGCAATCCCAAATTTGAAATGAATCAGGAACAACCATGAGCATACTTTGTTCATACACTGAACAAAAATCAGTTTCTAGACACACCTATCATTTATCAACTGATAATTTGACATTTCAACAAGATTCCGTTTCCAGTTATAAGTCCTAATAATGTGATATTTAGGATATCAGTTATCGTCATAATATACAGATCATACTCAAATTGTAAGATCACTAAAACATCTTAATTAATCACGTATTCGGCAGAATTACCTGCCCTTTGCTTTTGCTTATCCTTTACATCATCTTCGATTCGACTTTCTACTACTTGAGATTTTATTCTCGCTTTCTCTTGATCAGCCCTGGACAACTGTGATTTCAGCTCATCAATCTGAACAAAAAACATCAACCAGTCATTAATCACTTTTACTGATGAACTCATTTTATCTGGAATTTTTCTGTATTGAAATCAATATGTTGATTGTTGAATATTTTGAAATTAATTTGACTGGAAGCTGTTACTGACTAAAGCAGCACCCGTTTACAACCACATTGATTAAAGAATATTCTACAGAGTACAGACGCAACTGTATCTCAGAGGCTACTGATACAATTCGTCCCAAATTTTATAAATGTTTATAATCGCTTCAAATTCATAACAACAGTATCTAAGTGGGCGGGGTTTCGATCAGCAAAGTGTATCCATGAAGAGACATGAGTTTCAAAATAAAATGCTCTCTGAGGTAACAGCTTATGTCCCAGACACTTCATATACAGTACAGCACAGAAATAACATAAAATGTTTCAAAAAAAAAAAATATGTTAGTAAGAAATTTTCTGTTAAATATTTTGAACATAATGGACCTTTCCGGTTTTAGCCATGCCCCGCCCATCTCTAGCTAAGTTCCACCCACAGATCGCTCGTATTGGGATCGATCGATCCCTAAACACCCTGACGATCAATTTCCAAAAACCCACATGTAAGCTGTTGAATATTTTGAAAGTAATTTGACTGGGTGCTGTTGCTGCCTAAGTCAGCAACAGCGCCCAGTCATAATTAGTTTCAAAATATTCAACAGCATGTTTATTAAATAACAAAGAATTACAAAGACATATGATTCATACAACGTGTCGGACCATTTGAGATTTGATGACGGTTTATATGGAACCCTTTGTGGCATAATGATTGTGACGTCATCATACATGCGCTGAGCTGATTATGACGTCATACGAGGTCAGATGATGGATGGATACTCTGGAAAGGTGGATTGGATTGGAAGATGTAGTCTTCCAATCCAATGGAAGAATCCAGTTTTAGCTATGCCCTGCCCATCTTTAGCTAAGCCCTACCCACACTTTGGCCGTGTTGGGATCGATCGATTCCTGAACTCCCTGACTATCTTTATCCAGAAAACTATACAGGCAAGCTGTTGAATATTTCGAATCTAATTTGACTGAGTGCTGAGAATTGATTATGATGTCATCCTATACATCATGTAGGTGTTCATGACATCATATGATTGACTGAGAATCAAAAAAGCATCCGCTTTTGTTTCTACGAGAATTCTTAATACTTACCAGATGTACTATTATGATAATGTCTATTATCTAGTCTAGCTCAAAATAAACAATTAAAACTCCGCACTCTCCTGGTCCTGCCCATACTGTGTCCGGGAATCACCATAGCCGCAGGTACCGAGTCAATTCCCAATCACAGTCAGATTCGTCTTATATTTGCCTTGGCAAACTGCGAAAGCAGCTCAGCCTCACCTCAGCGGGGCGGCTGAGGCAGGGCCATAGTACATCTGGTAAGTATTAAGAATTCTCGTAGAAACAAAAGCGGATGCTTTTTTGATTCTACTTCGAATAATACTTACCAGATGTACTATTATGATAAACTCCGGATTTCGACAGCCAGGAAATGCCGGTGGGAGGAGGTGAGGCTCGAACCAGCACTCAACTACCATCCAACAGAGAAGGTTGTGAAGAGACTAAAACCCTGGCATACGCTTGGGTTCTACTATCTGACTCATAGAGTGCTAAACTTCCATGGTCTAGACCGCGCTCCCCCCCCCTCTTTTGTCCGCACAAAATTCAGAGGGCTGTCACTGGGGATGCAACACCCACCAGACCCGTGTCAGCCCCAAGTCTCAGCTAGGGCAGTCTAGTAGAGTGCAAAGAAGCTACTAAAACTTCTAATTTTGAAAAAATATCAGTATATCGACTAGATTTTCAAATTGGAATGAGTCTAATGTCTGGTTGATAGGATAAATATACTCTTGTACCAGACTATTTACCTAAGCAGTCTGGTATTTCGACTGTAAGTAAACATATTTATAGTCACTTAATTAATGTAAACACTCACCATTTTTGAGTGGCTGATCTGTTCTTGATCATCACAGGAGCTAGGCCCAATCCACGGTCGTACTCAGTCATGTGCATAGCGCTTGGTAAGTGTAGGCGGAAGTCCTTTGTGATGTGTGCGAAGTAGTGGTTGGACGTGGCTTAGTTTAGGTTTGACAGATTGGCGACGGCTACCGGATTAAGCGAGCTGGAGATGTCGCGAAGGTAGAAATCAGTGAATGACGACTCGGCATGCCATTGTGCTACAGACATCACCTCCTCTAATGAGACACCCTTATAAAGGGCCGATGCTGCTGCTAGTGCTCGGACCTGATGGGCATTAGCATGATCAATTTGCTTTCCTGTAGCGATTTTGTGTGACATCTTAATAGCGTCAACTATCCAACGAGAAATAGTATCTTTCGAAGCACGTAAATGGGGAGCTTTGAGACATAACCACAGAGATTTCGGGTCGTCTCTCCACTCATTAGTACGTTTCTTATACATTTTAAGACATCTGACAGGACACCAAGCACAAGAATTTGGGTCATGTCTAGTTAAACTTGGCAAATTGATCGGCTGTCCTGGATATTTAAGTGACTGATTCTTTGCCAGGAAACAAAGACGCGGAAGTAATCTTAAACCTTCACCCGTGACGACAAAACGGTCTTGTTCGGCAGAAAGCGCATGAATTTCGCTTCTCCTTCTCGCCGACGCTGCTGCAACCAAGAAAACTGATTTAATAGTTAACAGTTTAATATCAATAGATCTAATCGGTTCAAAGGGAGCATGCCCTAAAACCTGTAGAACAAGAGATAGATTCCATGATGGGATAGGAATTGGCTGTCTGGGTCGCAGATTGCTCATTCCTTTGATAACTTCATTCAAGGTGTCATTCTCCACTCCCTCAATGGTGAGACTGGGAATGACCGAAGCTAATGCAGACTTATATGCTGCTAGGGTAGAAGGTACAAGTCTGTCAACTTCGTATAAATGACAGATAAAATCTGCTACATGTTGAACAGATGCAGAAAAGGGATCAATATCTCTTCTCTCACACCACTGTGCAAATTTGTTGATTCTATAATTATATGTCTTTGTGGTTGAAACTCTTCTGGCTGAAGCAACAAACTTCGCTGCTTGCTCAGAAAAGCCGCCCTCAATTGCACGCTGCTTGACAACATCCATGCAATCAATTTGAACATTTCTGGTCTGTCGTGGAGGTACAGACCCTTGTTCTGAGAGATTAGATCTCTTGCGTCTGGCAGAGAGACTGGATTGCAGACCAGAAGGTCCAGCAAATCCGTAAACCATGATCGGCCTGGCCAATAAGGTGCGATCAGTAGTACTTGGCACATCCCCTCTCTTATCTTTGCCAGAACTTTCGGGATGAGAATTGTTGGATGGTACGCATACGCGTACATTCCCTCCCAACTTATCGCCAGTGCGTCTACTGCTAGAGCTAACGGGTCCGGGATCGGTGACACGTAAGTGACCATCTTTGCGTTTTGATTCATCGCAAACAGGTCAACATTTGGCTTGCCCCATTGTTTGAATAGAACCTCCGCTACCGATTGGTTGAGCCGCCATTCCGTCGGACGACAAACCGTCCTTCGACTGAGAGCATCCGCTAGGATGTTCAATCTTCCTGGAATGTGTGCTGCCCGAAGAATAATATTCTTCTCTTGGCACCACAGCAGAAGGTTCCAAACCATCATACACAACTCTGGTGATCTCGTCCCGCCTTGGCGGTTCAAATAAGACACCACTGTTGAGTTGTCTGTCCTTATTAGGACAACTTTGTCTTGAACTAGACTCTCGAACTTTCGAAGTGCAAATACCACTGCTAATAGTTCGAGCACATTGATATGTTTCTACGCATTGGTCCGATCCCATTCCCCTGACACTGACTGATTGTCCAATACTGCTCCCCAACCCGTCAACGATGCATCCGTGAAGATGGACATCTGAGGTTGAGGAGGTTGTAGAGGAACACCTCGCAGGAGATTCTGTTTGGATAACCACCACTGAAGGTGGAATATCAATGGTTCTTTGACTGGTATCCTCAGAGATCCGTTTTCTGAGACCAGAATGACATTAGATACATCTGAATTGGCCTGCGCCTGAGTGCCGCATATGGAACCACCTTCTCCAGAGATACTAGTAACCCCAGTATCCTGAGAAACTGGCGCGCCGTCAGATAGGCCCCTAGAGAAACCGACTCCAAAACTGCAATCAGGCTTTTGACTCTGCTCTCCGCCGGAAAAGCTACGCCGTCCCTGAGATTGAAAAAAACTCCCAGATAAACAAACTCCTGGGATGGAGTCAGTTATGATTTCTCTAGATTCACAATCCACCCTAGATCCTTTAATAAGGCTAGGACTACCTGCAGATTGCTGCGCAGAGTGACTGGATTCCCCGCCTTTAGCAGCCAGTCGTCTATGTACGTGTGAACAGCTATGTTTCTCCTGCGAAGTAAAGAAGTCATGGCGAGAACCACCTTGGTGAAGATCCTCAGAGCTGTGGTCAGGCCGAAGGGAAGAGCATTGAATTCCCAAACATTGTCTTGGAATGCAAAGCGAAGGTACTTCTGAAAAGGAATTGACATTGGAATATGAAAATATGCATCCTTCAGATCTATCGACACTCCCCACATGCCTTTCCTCAGCCCTGTCATTACCGCTGCTACCGTCTCCATCTGAAATTTTGGAGAAAGAATAAACTTGTTCAACGGTTTGAGATTGAGAATTGGTCTCCATCCTCCGGTACGCTTCGGAACGAGGAACATGATCGAATAGAAGCCTATTGAAGACTGATCTTTGACTAGATGAATGGCCTTCTTCTGATGAAGAGATTCTATTTCTGACCGAATGGCGTCTAGACGATCTGATTCCCTTGGAACAGGAGTCCATATTGGAGTCGAGGTTAACGGAACTAACGATTGATGGATGAGCCAGTCTGGATCGTAGCCGTTTCTTATCCACTGACAAACTAAACAGTTGCGCACGACCTGTTCCCATTGGTTTAGGAATAATTGAAGTCTGCCTCCGACGGACGGAATCTGCACACAGCTGTCGGTCAAGATTGGCCGATAAGACGCTAAGTCGCTTGGGTGAAGATTCTCGACTCCATTCGCCTCCAAAACCACCGGTACTGGTCCCGCCGGAAACCCGTCAGGAGCGAGCCCCATAGCCGCCCCTCGGTTTCTTGTAGTACGACGGTCCGGAACCGCCGCCACGGCTATCCTTACGGTAGCCACCGCAGCCCGAACCGCCACCCTTCCGGTCTTCCTCATACGGCCTCTTATTAGAAGACTTGTATGAGGATGAACGGCCAGGTCCTTGTGAGCCGGATGGCCTATGGGCATCACGGCCAGAAGGACGGAAGGGCGATCTAGGATGCTGTCGTTGCTGCTCCTGGCGATGTTGCTTGTAGGACTGTTGCGGCTGTGTCCTCTTAGTCGATTTCCACGACTTGCCGACTACCTCCTGCTCTGCAACCATTGACGCGACTTTGGAGAGAGCTTGTCATGCCGAGCCGCCGAACAAGCCTGGACCTATGAAAGGCGCAGAAGATAATGCAGCCCTCATCTCTGGTCCTGGTTCTACGCAATCGAGAACCATTCTCCGTCGCTCTGCCAATGTCCTAGTGATCACCCTGGCCAGGCAATCCTGAGACAGGCGCATGGTGTCCTGAACAACGCTGGGAGCAGCCTCTGGCACCTGTCCACCATCCGCCATGCAGTCCAGCATACCCTGCAGGACGGTACACCCGTGCGAGAGCGCAGCCATGGCTGCCCTCGCCGCATCTTCAATGAGCATGAGCTCATTGAACGGGTCTTTGTTGGTCTGGGAAACCAAGGGACGCAAGAGTCCCTTAGCTTTCCCAGCCAACGGCCTATTCAGCGCCTCTCGTTCCGCAACGGAAAGCCGTGGAACCCGGGCGTACTGATGATAGGCCAGCTCCGGAAAACGAACCCTACTCCTTATCCCCTTCGGGGCCTTTGGCAACGCATAGTCTGGCTGAACCAGACGGTATGCCGCAACTTCCAGCATGTCGGAAGTCTGCGTGTCCAACGGGAGTGTCGGCATGGCAGAAGAGCCACTTGACAGAGCGCTAGCCGCTCACTCTGACATCCGTTCCATCGCCGGATCGCGCTGAGATCCCAGATCAGATGCCAACCCGACACGATTGGTCATCCACCCGAGGACCTGCACCCATTCAGCTTCGGTGCAGAAAGCGGAATCGTCCATCAACGAACTCCCGTTTTCATCCTCCCTCTCTCCCTTAGATGAGAGGGTCACCGACGATCCATGCTGAACGCTATGCGACACGTCTCTGCTAAGACAGAGCGCATCCATAGCGCGACTACCAGCGGCACCGGTGTCTAGCGAATCGCCAGACCCGGATTCACCGCAGTCCATCGGCTCCAGCACGGGATCCGGGACTCTGACGGCCTCACTTACGGCTGGCACTGTCACTCAGATAGGAGCCGCACCTAACGCCGCCGGGATACCAGCAGGAACCGCAAAACACGGCTCCGTCGACCCCTCCGGTTGCACAAATAGCGGATGGAAAATGCCCGACGGAACGTCGACATCACCATCCGCCTGGCAAACCCGTACTAATCCCGAGAGCAACCCCTGGGACGTACCGGGCATTGACGTCTTCGAAAGATCCGGCATGCCAGAATCTTCCATTAACAGCAAATCTTCCTCCTCTATCGTTGGCTCTTGAGCCAAGGACAGAGAAGGGGCAGATGCATGACCCTCAGCAGAACTAGCCGGACCACCTAACGGTTGTCCTGCACCAGCTTGCGTCACCGGGACCGTGGACTGCAATGATTCAAACATTGCCTTGAACTGGGCTGCCCATACGCCCAGAGCTGAATTCATCCTCTCATTCAGCCGACCTTCCAGTCCCATCAAAGACGCCTGCTGCAACTTTGCTGCCTTATCCTTCGCGATCCTCTCCAGTCTCGCACGCCGATCCCTGTCGAACTCTGCCACCATTGCCGACGACCGCTTCACACACACATCACAAGGGCTCCCGACCTTACACTGGGCGCACGCCACGCAGTGATGTCCCAAATACTTCCGTTTCATGAACCGGTTGCACTTCTGGCACAACGTATCCGGATTCTTCGGTTTCTGCGAACACAGAGAAAAATTAAAACGCTGCACATGACAACTGATGACGAGCAATACGCACAATCGACTTGATAGTTAAGATTTCTTAAACACATTAACTTTCTCTTAAATTAATGATAATCAAGTTCTTAGGCAGGAAATATTTGAAACTTTTTTGAGTGAAAATATTTTTATAAACACACAACTTAGCCTTTAACTAACGTTAAATAACCAAGGCTACATCGCCGATCGCTACAAACACCTTCGACAATGAAGCGAAAGCAAATATCGGCGATAAACAGAGTGCATAGACACACCAAGCCAAGAACGACACAATTCATGGGCGCCGCCATCTTGGCTATGGGCACATCCATCTTTAGAGGAACCGAGTCGCAAGAGAAAATTAACCGAGTACCCGAATTAAACTAACAGATAGCGGGTACAGAAGCGACTCCAACAATGGCTAACATTTTAAAACAATGTGCCAATTTAATGAAATTTCAAACAGTCATTATGGCACGAATGTATAAATTCTAGATTGATACAACCTGCCCCTGTGATGATTTTCCTAATTCCTCCATGAAGCCAACGATGATTTCGTAGAAACAACGCTAAATCTGCTTAAATTAGCCTAATTTGAGCACGACAAAAACATGCAACTTGTAAAAGCGCAAAATAGACGAATCTGACTGTGATTGGGAATTGACTCGGTACCTGCGGCTATGGTATTCCCGGACACAGTAGGGGCAGGACCAGGAGAGTGCGGAGTTTTAATTGTTTATTTTGAGCTAGACTAGATAATAGATATTATCATAATAGTACATCTGGTAAGTATTATTCGAAGTAGAAACTGGAGTCCTCCTTTATGCTTAAAATATTCACCAGCACATTTTATTTTGTTTTGAAAACATGTTGAGTTATTTCTGTGCCATACTGTATAGATGCTAACATGTGTGCACTAAGACACTACACTGGTAATTCTTAACCTGTAAGTGATCAAGATGGCCGAAAATGAATTCTGCAGTGGTCGTTAGAAATGTCCATTTCAAAGGGAAGACTATTTTTGAAAATTTACAACTGGAATGACTGCCTCGATAACCGAGCCAATCATTCGTCGTAAATTTTCAACAATAGTCTTCTCTTGCCCTGTGAATGGGCATTCTAAAAGCAACAATTTTGATCTTCTTGATAACATTATATGACTGTCACACTGTACCTGATTCTGAAGCACTGATCTTCTTGATAACATTATATGACTGTCATATTGTACCTGATTCTGAAGCACTGATCTTCTTGATAACATTATATGACTGTCACACTGTACCTGATTCTGAAGCACTGATCTTCTTGATAACATTATATGACTGTCATACTGTACCTGATTCTGAAGCGCTGATCTTCTTGATAACATTATATGACTGTCATATTGTACCTGATTCTGAAGCACTGATCTTCCTGATAACATTATATGACTGTCATATTGTACCTGATTCTGAAGCACTGATCTTCTTGACTACATTAATGACAGTCACACTGTGCCTGATTCTGAAGCACTGATCTTCTTGATAACATTATATGACTGTCATACTGTACCTGATTCTGAAGCGCTGATCTTCTTGATAACATTATATGACTGTCATATTGTACCTGATTCTGAAGCACTGATCTTCTTGATAACATTATATGACTGTCATATTGTACCTGATTCTGAAGCACTGATCTTCTTGACTACATTAATGACAGTCACACTGTACCTGATTCTGAAGCACTGATCTTCTTGATAACATTATATGACTGTCATACTGTACCTGATTCTGAAGCGCTGATCTTCTTGATAACATTATATGACTGTCATATTGCACCTGATTCTGAAGCGCTGATCTTCTTGATAACATTATATGACTGTCATATTGTACCTGATTCTGAAGCACTGATCTTCTTGATAACATTATATGACTGTCACACTGTACCTGATTCTGAAGCACTGATCTTCTTGATAACATTATATGACTGTCACACTGTACCTGATTCTGAAGCACTGATCTTCTTGATAACATTATATGACTGTCATACTGTACCTGATTCTGAAGCACTGGTCTTCTTGATAACATTATATGACTGTCACACTGTACCTGATTCTGAAGCACTGATCCTCTTGATAACATTATATGACTGTCACACTGTACCTGATTCTGAAGCACTGATCTTCTTGATAACATTATATGACTGTCACACTGTACCTGATTCTGAAGCACTGATCTTCTTGATAACATTATATGACTGTCACACTGTACCTGATTCTGAAGCACTGATCTTCTTGATAGCATTATATGACTGTCACACTGGACATGATTCTGAAGCACTGATCTTCTTGATAACATTATATGACTGACACACTGTACATGATTCTGAAGCACTGATCTTCTTGATAACATTATATGACTGTCACACTGTACCTGATTCTGAAGCACTGATCTTCTTGATAACATTATATGACTGTCACACTGTACCTGATTCTGAAGCACTGATCTTCTTGATAACATTATATGACTGTCATACTGTACCTGATTCTGAAGCGCTGATCTTCTTGATAACATTATATGACTGTCATATTGTACCTGATTCTGAAGCACTGATCTTCTTGATAACATTATATGACTGTCATATTGTACCTGATTCTGAAGCACTGATCTTCTTGACTACATTAATGACAGTCACACTGTACCTGATTCTGAAGCACTGATCTTCTTGATAACATTATATGACTGTCATACTGTACCTGATTCTGAAGCGCTGATCTTCTTGATAACATTATATGACTGTCATATTGCACCTGATTCTGAAGCGCTGATCTTCTTGATAACATTATATGACTGTCATATTGTACCTGATTCTGAAGCACTGGTCTTCTTGATAACATTATATGACTGTCACACTGTACCTGATTCTGAAGCACTGATCCTCTTGATAACATTATATGACTGTCACACTGTACCTGATTCTGAAGCACTGATCTTCTTGATAACATTATATGACTGTCACACTGTACCTGATTCTGAAGCACTGATCTTCTTGATAACATTATATGACTGTCACACTGTACCTGATTCTGAAGCACTGATCTTCTTGATAGCATTATATGACTGTCACACTGGACATGATTCTGAAGCACTGATCTTCTTGATAACATTATATGACTGACACACTGTACATGATTCTGAAGCACTGATCTTCTTGATAACATTATATGACTGTCACACTGTACCTGATTCTGAAGCACTGATCTTCTTGATAACATTATATGACTGTCACACTGTACCTGATTCTGAAGCACTGATCTTCTTGATAGCATTATATGACTGTCACACTGGACATGATTCTGAAGCACTGATCTTCTTGATAACATTATATGACTGACACACTGTACATGATTCTGAAGCACTGATCTTCTTGATAACATTATATGACTGTCACACTGTACCTGATTCTGAAGCACTGATCTTCTTGATAACATTATATGACTGTCACACTGTACCTGATTCTGAAGCACTGATCTTCTTGATAACATTATATGACTGTCATATTGTACCTGATTCTGAAGCACTGATCTTCTTGATAACATTATATGACTGTCATATTGTACCCGATTCTGAAGCACTGATCTTCCTGATAACATTATATGACTGTCACACTGTACCTGATTCTGAAGCACTGATCTTCTTGATAACATTATATGACTGTTACACTGTACCTGATTCTGAAGCGCTGATCTTCTTGATAACATTATATGACTGTCACACCGTACCTGATTCTGAAGCGCTGATCTTCTTGATAACATTATATGACTGTCACACCGTACCTGATTCTGAAGCGCTGATATTCTTGATAACATTATATGACTGTCATATTGTACCTGATTCTGAAGCACTGATCTTCTTGATAACATTATATGACTGTCACACTGTACCTGATTCTGAAGCACTGATCTTCTTGATAACATTATATGACTGTCATATTGTACCTGATTCTGAAGCACTGATCTTCTTGATAACATTATATGACTGTCACACTGTACCTGATTCTGAAGCACTGATCTTCTTGATAACATTATATGACTGTCACACTGTACCTGATTCTGAAGCACTGATCTTCTTGATAACATTATATGATTGTCATATTGTACCTGATTCTGAAGCACTGATCTTCTTGATAACATTATATGACTGTCACACTGTACCTGATTCTGAAGCACTGATCTTCTTGATAACATTATATGACTGTGACACTGTACCTGATTCTGAAGCACTGATCTTCTTGATAACATTATATGACTGTCACACTGTACCTGATTCTGAAGCACTGACCTTCTTGATAACATTATATGACTGTGACACTGTACCTGATTCTGAAGCACTGATCTTCTTGATAACATTATATGACTGTCACACTGTACCTGATTCTGAAGCACTGATCTTCTTGATAACATTATATGACTGTCACACTGTACCTGATTCTGAAGCACTGATCTTCTTGATAACATTATATGACAGTCACACTGTACCTGATTCTGAAGCACTGATCTTCTTGTCTACATTAATGACAGTCATATTGTACCTGATTCTGAAGCACTGATCTTCTTGATAACATTATATGACTGTCATATTGTACCTGATTCTGAAGCACTGATCTTCTTGATAACATTATATGACTGTCATATTGTACCTGATTCTGAAGCGCTGATCTTCTTGACTACATTAATGACAGTCATATTGTACCTGATTCTAAAGCGCTGATCTTCTTGATAACATTATATGACTGTCTAAACGAAATCAAGGATTTCTTTTTTCACGAGAGAGTTGATACTTACCTCCCTAATACTTTTGATATTGCTAAATATTGGCTTTCACTCAATAAACACTCAGATTAAAACAGTTAGGTGCCCCTACTGGGCAGGGAGTCAGAGCGTAGTCTGGCGGATGCCAGCCCCACCACCGCGCATGCGCAGACTAGCACTTCCTCTGACTAATTTATTGGCTGATACACATGCAACTATTAAGAGCCTGAAGACCGAGCCTCTGTGGGGTGGAGAGGCCGGGTCCGTATCTAGGGAGGTAAGTATCAACTCTCTCGTGAAAAAAGAAATCCTTGATTTCGTTTATTTCACATCAAGAGTATACTTACCTCCCTAATACTTTTGATATTGCCAGAATTCGACAGTGAATTCGGCGGGAGGGAGGCGAGGTCAAAAGACCAGCTCATCCCTATACGCTTTTCTGCGTTTAAGGCACTTAAACTTCTGAAACTGTATGAAAAAACAGTCAGGATTTGACTAACCATCGGATAACACCCCCGATGTATGAGAGATGACCGAATGTCATATGCGCTCCCCCCACTCCTTCCTAGGAGGAAGAG
Organism: Chaetoderma sp. LZ-2023a; assembly: GCA_034401795.1. NCBI lineage: Eukaryota > Metazoa > Mollusca > Caudofoveata > Chaetodermatida > Chaetodermatidae > Chaetoderma > Chaetoderma sp. LZ-2023a. The sequence continues at coordinate 151,501,369 of CM067373.1, read as the reverse complement.
TCGAATGACCTCAATGTCCTATATGCTCTCTACGTACAAGTGCCATGTACTACAGGACAGAGACGAAAAAACTCCATTTTCGTATACTCTCAACAATGAACCACATAAATACACAAAACCATCATCATATAAATAACGGGTAACGTGACAAGACAATCAACAATGGACAACACATACACAAGACTGACCTTGTTGAAATGGCTGCTGACATCCTCTTCCCATTGGTGAAGATCGATGCAGTCCCAAATTAGTGGTTGTTTCCATAAATTAATTGTGAAATATATAAGCAATGAGGAAACCCCATCAAAAATATATATGCCTAGTTATTTTTTCAAAATCGACAAGGCGAGAGGATTAGAGGTGTCACGGAGATAATGGTCTGTAAAACTTGACTCACAGTGCCACTGAGCCACCGACATAATATCATCCACAGGGACCCCATTAAATAGGGCAGTGGATGTCACTACGCCGCGGACACTGTGAGCCTTGGCCACGTCAACCTGCTTCCCGGTGGCGGATTTATGGCAAAACTGAATGCATTCTACAATCCACCTGGAAATGGTGTCCTTAGAAGCCCTGCCATGGGGATCAATATATGACAACCATAACGCTGACTGATCGGTGCGCCACTCCGCCGTACGTTGCTTGTACCGGCAAAGCGCCCGGACAGGACACCATGCTTTAGAATTAGGATCATATCTAGTTAAAGCAGGCAAAATAATAGGTTGACCTGGATATTTCAACGACTGATTTTTAGCCAAGAAATTAATCCTAGGTAGCAGCTTAAGGCCTTCCCCTGAAACCACAAAACGGTCATCCTCGGCTGATAAGGCATGAATTTCACTCCTACGCCTAGCCGAGGCCGCAGCAATTAAAAACACAGTCTTCAGTGTTAATAGTTTCATAGAAATGGAACTAAGTGGTTCAAAAGGCTTATCACCTAGTACTTGAAGCACTAGCGATAAACTCCAAGACGGAATCACAGGTGGATTCCTTGGTCTTAGATTGCCCATGCCTTTAATTAATACATTTAATGTATTTACTTCATCACTTCCCCTCTTAGCCAAGCAAGGAATAACAGACATTAATGCTGACTTATAACCAGCAATAGAGTTAGGCTTGAGGCTATAGGCATCATAGAGGTGACAGAGGAAATCAGCTACTACTTGAATAGATGAATCCATTGGATCAATACATCTTTTTGAGCACCATTCTGCAAATCTGTTGATTTTATAATTATATGCTCTGGAGGTTGACCCCCTCCTGGCTTTGGCCATAAACATGGCTGCTTGCTCAGAAAAGCCCTCCTTAATTCTAGATTCCTTGACAACATCCACGCAGTCAATCTGAACATTGACGGATTGTTGTGAAGGGCCTTGCCCTGGAAGATAATATCGTCCATCAGAGGCAGAGGAACCGGATTGCAGACCAGAAGGTCCAGCAGATCCGTATACCATGATCGGCTTGGCCAATCCGGGGTGATCAGAAGCACTTGGCATTCCTCTTGTCTGATTTTCTGAAGAATTTTTGGAATCAGGATTGCTGGAGGGAATGCGTATGCATACATTCTCCCCCAGCTGATAGCTAACGCATCTGTTGCGAAAGCGCTTGGATCCGGAATCGGAGAGACGTACGTCGTCATCTTCGCATTCTTCTTCGTTGCGAACAAATCGATGTTGGGTTTCCCCCAATGGTCGAACAGACGATCCGCCACACATTGATTTAGTTGCCATTCCGTGGGTAAAACACTCATCCTTCGGCTCAATGAGTCTGCTAGCAGATTTAACCTTCCCGGAATATGAACTGCTTTCAAGGTAATCTGGTGATCCAGACACCAACAAAGCAGTCTCCATGTCATCATACAGAGACTGGGCGACTTCGTTCCGCCCTGGCGGTTTATGTAAGTCACAACTGTTGAGTTGTCTGAACGAATAAGAACAATCTTGCCCTGAACTTTCTGTAAGAAATGTTCCAGGCCCAGGACTACTGCTCTTAGCTCCAGTAGATTTATATGTTCCTTCGACTGTTCCAGATTCCAAAGCCCTGATATCGTGGACTCTTCCAGGCAAGCTCCCCAGCCCTCCATCGATGCATCTGTATACACAGTCACCTGAGGGTGGGGAGGGGTTAGCATAACCCCCACCAAGAGATTCTCTGTGTCCAACCACCATTGCAGGTGATGAATCAGAGGCGCCAACACTGACACATTCGAGTCCAGCGAACCTGTACTCTGGGTCCATTGTGTCATGAGAAATAACTGGATCGGCCGCCTGCGTAAGGCGGCCTGAGGAATGACTGGTTCCAATGAAACCATCAACCCCAGCATTCTCAAGTAAACCCGTGCCAGGACATGACGACTGTCGCACACCGACTGAATTAATGAGATGAGTTTCTGAACTCTCTCCTGAGTAGGATAAACATATCCTGTCTCTAGATCGAAGAACATCCCCAGGTAAACAAACTTCTGGGATGGAATCAGCTCTGATTTTGGGAAATTGATCATCCAGCCTAAGTCTGTGAGAGTTTTCAAAACAATCTCCAGACTGGCCGATAAACTTTCCCGGGTGTGTGCTTTCAACAGCCAGTCGTCTATGTACGTGTGGACTGCTATGCTTCTCCTGCGGAGGTATGCGGTGATCGCAAGAACCACACGGGTGAAAACCCGAGGAGCCGTGGAAATTCCGAAGGGTAGCACCCTGAATTCCCACTGTCTGCCCTGGAATGCAAATCTCAGGAAGCGATGGAAACTCCTGTGTATGGGGATGTGGAAATAAGCGTCCTTCAAATCTATCGACGCTGTCCACATTCCCCTCTCTAACCCCGCCAACACCGAGCGCACAGTCTCCATCTTGAAACTGGGCGTCTCTATGAACTTGTTCAATGGCTTGAGGTTGAGAATTGGTCTCCACCCTCCGGTGTTCTTTGTTACTAAGAACAGGGTTGAATAGAAGCCCGGACACCTCTGTGCCGGCTGAATAGCTTCTTTTTGTATGAGGGAATTTATTTCCTCCTCGATACACAACCTTTGATCTGGATCTCTCGGATTTGGAGTCCAGATCGGCACTAGAGACAGTCGCGATGGCGGGCCTGTCATCCAATCGGGATGATACCCGACTGAAAGCCATCGCAAGACTAAACGGTCCTGAGTTAACCGTTCCCACTCTTGCATGTGGTCGGCTAGCCGGCCTCCCACCGATCCACCTAGGGATAGAGGTGGACATAAGGAGTGCAAGAGCGGCACTGTCTCCTCTGCCCGAAACACCGGCGCGGTTCTCACCGCGGTAACCGTCCCATCAGGAACGATTACCCCGCCCAGATCCTCGCGCGCCACGACCAGCACCGCGCGCACCTCGGTGCGCGGGTGGCTGCCTGGCTGACTGCGCCTGAGGAGCCTGCGCCCCCCTCGCTGCTGGCCGAATCGCACGCGGCCGAGGCCGGCGCTGCGATGGTGGTTGGCCTCTGACCTGGCCACTACCACCTCGAGCCTGCAGGGGACGATACGCAGGGGGTGCGGCGCGAACGTTGGCACGACGAAGCACCTCAAACTGCTCGCGCAGCGCCCTCTGGTTATTGACCAGAGTAACCGTCTCCTGGAGGTTCCTACACCCCTCACCTCCAAAGAGACCAGGACCTGTCATAGGCGTACGTAGTAGCCTATTGTAGAGGTCCTGGGACGGGCACAGATTATCCAAGGCAAAAGTGCGCCTTGCCCGGACACTCCTGGTCACCGCCCGCGTCATACAGTCCAGAGCCAGGTTGATACCATCCTGGATGGCTCGCTGGACTGTGACCGGACTTGGCTGGCGCGATGCGGATGCTGTTACTACCCCTTGTAACAGCTGGGAGACGTGGGACAAAGCGGCAATCGAAGCCCTCCCACTCTCCTCCGCATCACGCAACGCGGCATTTGCTGAACGCAACGCGTTCGAACACAAGACTCCCGTGTCAGAACGGGAGCCTGGCCGCGCATCCTCACCCAAAGCCGCGCGGTCATCCACGCTCGGCTTCGGTACCACACCGTACCGCTGGTAGTCCAGGGGCACGATGCGACAACGCCTGGCCACCTCGCGCGGGGCCTTAGCGAGACGTCCACTCGACTTAATGGACGTCTCCGCCGCCTCGAACATGTCAACGACATGCTCTGCCAGCGGCAGAGAAGGCATAGCGTTAGCAGCAGGCTTACCAGCTAACCACGGCCTGTGCTCACGCTGGCTAGCCGACTGCTCCACGGGCAGATCTGGTCTAACACTTACCAACCACTGGCAAGCGTCAGACCAATCCTCCTCCGTGGCTAGCTGCGAGCGCTCTACAAGACGGGGGCCTTCGTCTTCCTCCAGAGCGCAAGCAACAGAGCTTGACGGCGGGTACGCTGTTATGCCTGGCAAGCCAGGGAGAACATGCGGGCCTGACAATACCGGCATGCTAATATCACTGGTTTGACCAGGAGCAGGCGCCGTGGTAGAGCGCGGGGCATATACCGCCCCACCACGGCCCCGGCCAGCAACAGCGACACTCTCGGCAAGCCGAGGTATGCGGTACCGCTGGCCTTCAGCGCCCAGGGCCACAGTCTGAACCGTGGATTCTACCCCTGGGAGAGTAGAACCATGGAAAAAGGCGCCTGTATTCCCCGCGAGGGGTGGACAGACGTCATAATCCATGTCCACGTCTTCAGACGGCGACCCCAACAGGTAATCCTCATCCTCCTGGCCAGAGAGATTAGACTCCGGGTCAGCAAAGAGAGCTAACCCGGACTGGCCAGGGAAGGTGCCATACGAGGTACTGGCACCCGCGGTGTGCGGATACCCCTGGACTGATAAGCAGCCCGCGGGTTCCAGCGACGACCGTCCACGGTCCCTATTGGGCGCGGCAATAAGCCTGCTGCCAGGGCCGTGGAACGCCCCCTCTAATGGGGCCACCTCTGAATCTTCAAACAACGGAAGCGTACTAAGGAACGTTGATTCAGAGGTGGGGATTACCTGCTCCGAAGCAGATGATGAGGTCAATAAAGGATTTGGTCCAGGAAGCATGCCACGAAGCAACTCTGGAACCAAATCCTTGATTGTCCTCCTCATCTCTCCCAACATCTCGGTCCGGAAGGCCTCCATATCCACCGCGGACGAGGCCTTCCTCTAACCCTTCTTACTTACACCCTCTTTCTTCTGCTTCTTCTTCTCCTCCTCCACCTTGTCCTTCGCCTGCAAGCACAAGAATTCGGACATTAACTCGCCCCCCCAGTGCTTACATATCTCGCAATTAAGCAAGGGACCACAGGGGCTACACTGAAAACAGAGATGAGGGCCAAACTTATCCCTCAAAAATCGTCCACAGGACGCACAACCAGGTCTCTGAAAAAGGGCAAAGGACGAGGAGTATGAGCAAACTAGTTAAGCTTAGAAACTCACCAACTCAAGAGAAGGAAATGATCATAAAGATCATAATTTATCAGAAAACCAGCTTCGGACAACTTTAATTGTAAATAAAGAGCAAGGCTGATTATGACGTCATTAATCCTATGACAGGAAAAAATCGATCCCCAACAAACATCCCAGTGCAAGAACGAATTGTATCTCTAACCAGAACATGTACAGAATGGACATTTCGACTATACAAGCATCAGATATATACTGATAACAATGGCAAATAAAGTTAATTATCTCCCTTTCCTCTAAATAATTAACATCACCTCATATCAATAATTAGATACCTGACACCTTGTCTAGACAAACCATCCAACCTGATGAACTGGAGCACTCCACCACTGACCGCCTCTTAACTCTCTCCACCTCTAGGGGAAGGAATTGGATCAAGAGGGCAAAGTGAGAAGACCTTTATAATAGGCCTCCAACTCACTGGACATAGAATTTTTGGTTAGATAACCTAACAGTATTAGTAGGAAATGGAACCATGGTGGAGAGACACAAACCCTCTGCTGATGTCATGTCCATAATATTTCCTCACACAGACCTGTGGACATAAACACAAAGAGAGATTAGTCTTATATAGCACCTAGTTGAAATAAACCAACTAATCAAGGCGCTTATCACGTTTAGCGCTAGTCCCGGAAACACATTACAACGGGACAAAACTCGCTAATTTTACTAGAAGTCACCTGATTTAAAGGTCCAAGGCCCTCCTGTGGCGAAGTTACTCTTTCTGCCATCTTTCTCAGGTAACAACAGTTCAGAATTGTGTCAAAAACGCTTATAAATGAGTCACAAAAAGCACCAGCACAAAAGCATGTGTAGTCTCTTAGCCAATAAATTAGCAAAGAGGTAGTGCTAGTCTGCGCATGCGCGGTGGTGGGGCTGGCATCCGCCAGACTACGCTCTGACTCCCTGCCCAGTAGGGGCACCTAACTGTTTTAATCTGAGTGTTTATTGAGTGAAAGCCAATATTTAGCAATATCAAAAGTATTAGGGAGGTAAGTATACTCTTGATGTGAAAATACTATACCTGATTCTGAAGCGCTGATCGCCCACCCTCACATTCATCTAGTTTTCTCTTCACATGGTCCAACTCAGCTTCTGCCTAAAAAATTACATAACAACCACACAGTTATATGATGAGTTTCAAAACAGAAAATCTGGCGAACAGATGCTCACAACAAACTAACTATATTTCCCAAAAGATCACGTCATCACATTTCCAAATCTTCGTTCAACTTATCAAATAAAATGTTTACTGAATATATGCACACACAAAACAAAACAGAGATAGTCAAGACAATGGGCCTTTCCACTGTATCCATCCATCATATGACGTCATAATCAACTATGTGACGTATAGAATGACATCATAATCAATGATGTCATTATAACGTCATGAATGACGTAGATAAGTACGTCATGAACACATAGTTGAAGACAGACTATGCATTGTTGTACGAATTGTATGTCTTTACTATTTTATAAATATCCTGTTGACTATTTTGAAACTAATTTGGCTGGGCGATGTTGCTGCCCACCCAGTCAAATTAGTTACAAAATATTCAACAACTTAACTGTATAGTTTTCAGGAAATTGAGTCAGGGCATTCGGGGATCAATCAATCCCAATGCAGTGAAGTGTGGGTGGAGCTTAGCTAGTGAGGCATGGCTAAAACTGGAAAGGCTCATTCATCGACCATCCCTCACCGACTCTCTGTACCAGAGCATATGAATCCGGCGACTAGCTCCATCTTTAACTGTCTGACTACTGAAAGCTGCCAGACAATAATTCCAACATAGGGAATAACTCTACACCTGCTGAATATTATGAAAACAATTTGACTGAAAGTTGTCGGTGGCTTAGCATATCCAGGGTTAAACCACATGGAAAATGCATTCGTCATAAACTTAGCAGGCAGACTGTCTTTTAGAAAATCGATATGCTAAGATGTCAAAATGGGAAAGGAACAACAATGTACAAATTGTATGTCTTTCCTGAATTTACAATTTAATAAACATTCTGTTGACTATTTTGAAAGTAATTTGACTGGGAGCCATAGGCAGCAACAGCCCCAGTCATATTGTTCAGAATATTCAACAGCTTACCCGCCAGTGTATAGTTACCTTGAAATTTAGATTCTGAGAATTCAAAGTTTCAAATCACTGCCAACGTGTGTAAAAAGTTGAGAGCTTATCTAGAAAATGGATCCCTGCAGTTCATTTCTTTTTAGTTGAGACTTGCAACTAGTATAAATCAGTTTGTCTGTCACGGGTGGATTCAAAGGCTGGTGGAGCAGGCATACACCACCTCTAAATTCGTCCTAGATTATAATTTTTGTGTAAATATTAAGAAACAGCCCTCCAAATAAAAATATAATAATCTTCCAGCCATCTCAACATCCATATTTACCTCAGAGAATGCAAGAAATGACACTGAGAGCATGGAAACTTAAAGACTTCATGGGAGCATCTACGGACACCACCACACCCCCGCCCCCCAACCACACACCCCATGATTTAGGTCACGCCCCCTCTAGTCAGATTTTCGCAATCTGACCCTGTCAGTCGGTCTGCCTATTAAACTCTATTTATCAATTTTTTTACATTTTTACATGTCTGCTAAAGCTGGTAAGTCGCAACTATAGCATGTTCATATTTGATATATGATAACTGGTGTTCAGCCTGGAAGCAATGTTAATGTAACGTGATGCTGTCTAGGACAATAACAGCTTTCAGAGACGTTTGTTTCCAAAATCTACACCCAATATTCTCCTAATGTGTCTGTGAAAATTAATCCTTTGACAGTATATATACACCTGTGCAAAAGTTAAGCACCACCCTATTTTTACGCACATGCGAGGGTATATTCATGTGTTATGAAGAAAGCAATAGCATAAACATTTATGTACCCATCCATCTTAGTGCAAGAGGTAATAATGCAACTAGAGGAATGCTGATTATGATGGTGGGGAAACACTGTATGTTTTTGTTTGAACTTGAAAACGAGGCCTGAATATGGTTACGTTGACACAACTGACAACTATTGGCCTACAGTTGACACATGTGGCTAGATTGTCATTAATGGTGTCTGAAAACGAAGTTTAACATCTGTGCACGAGTTTGAGACTGTCATTATTAATACCGGGTATATCCACCTTGTGCCTGGATGACGGCCTGGACACGACGTCTCATGCTGGTCACCAACCGACTGATACGCCATTGTGGTATTCGTTGCCATTCAAGATGGAGTGCGTCTGTTAATTCCTGTAGGTTCTGCACAGGAGGATCCCTCCTTCTCACCATGTTTCCCAGAATGTCCCAGATATGCTCAATAGGGTTCATGTCAGGGCTCCTTGCTGGCCATGGTAGGGTTTCGATGGCATTCTGGCGGAGGTATTCATGCACAGCTCTAGCACGATGTGGTCGGGCGTTGTCATCCATGAATATAGGGTGGGTTCCAGGTGCATGATTTACAAAATGAGGGACCACAACTCTATCCAGTATGGAATCTTGATATCTTTGTCCATTTAGTGTTCCAGGTACAGTCAACAGATCCAGCTTACAATCAAATGAGATGCACCCCCATATCATAACGGAACCTCCACCAAATGGAACTTCTTCCATGATGTTACGTTGGTCGTACGCCGTGCGTCTGGACCTCCATACACGAGTTCGACCATCTGTGGCATGAAGCAGGAACCGACTTTCATCGGACCAGTGTACCCGTCTCCAGGATCTCGTTCCAGTGTCTTCTTTCGTTGCACCACCTCAGACGCTCCTCTTTCTGGTGTGCAGTGAGGAGAGGACGTCTGACAGGTCTCCTAGCTTTCATGCCAGCAGCATACAGTCTCCTTTTGATGGTAGACATTGACACTCTATTGCGCGTTTCCCATTGCTGGCTGAGCACTCTGCTGTTGGTGAATGGAGATCTCCTAACAAGGCGTACTAGGGCTCGATCATCACGGGTAGTAGTCTTCTTCGGTCTTCCAGATCTAGGCCTGTCCTTCACCTCGTTAGTTTGCCCATGTTTTGCAATCAAACGACTGATTACAGTATGGTTAATGTTCAGCTGTCTGCCAATCTCTCTGCATGACATACCAGTGGTATGCATGCCTATGATTTGCCATTTCACACGATCACTTAACCTTCGTCTTGCCATAGCGGTTCACAATCAAGAGCTAATTCTCTCTGTACAAATAAACCACGGTCATGAACACAAAATTCCTAATCTTGTCACCTAAATCTGTATGTAATGTTCTACACCTCAAACTGGACATTTACATAACTGAACACGTGTGCTGTTTCCCGCCATGCACGGACATCAAGCGGCGTGAAGTCATGCATGTATGTGCATTTCGTACTTGTGTTATGTCAGCTAACGCGGGGACAAAAAGTATGGCAGCCTAGTTGTACCATCATGTTTCTACGTTCTATTGTTTTTGCTGGTGCTTAACTTTTGCACAGGTGTATATATGTTCAGGGCTAAAACAGCATTTTATTGCACTTAGCTGTAATAAATCACATCATGTCTTATTAACCCGTTAACGCTTAAATTTGTTCAAGAAAATTTTAATTCCCTCATAGAAATTGTCGATTTGAAGACCAAGAGATGATTACTTCTGAAGATTTATGACTGAAATGACTGGCTTGGTTATCTAGACAGTCATTCAAGTGGTAAATATTCAAAAATAGTCTTCTCTTGGTCTGCAAATGGACATTTCTCAAGTCGACTGGAAAAGCTGCTTTTTGACCACCATAAGTGTGAAAGGGTTAACAATTTTTACCTTGTGTCTTAAAGCTTCTGACTGAAGCACATGACTTCTTAATTTTATGTCTTCACTGGTCTCCCGTGTTCTGGCTGGCGGAGTGACTGGGGGCGGGGTCTGTGGCTGGTACACGGGCTGCTGGTGGGTCAGCAATGCCTGGAAACAAAATCCATAAATCAAAAACAAATGTGTACAGATAGTTATTAACCCTTTCACCAACAAAATCCCCTAGAGAGTATATGCTTTACGATATAACTTATTCTGTTGAATATTTTGAAATTAATTTGATTGGAAACTGTTGCTGCCTAGGGAAGCAATGGCTTCCAGTCATGTCAGTCAAATTAATTTCAAAATATTCAACAGGTTTCCTGTATGGTTGCCTTGAAAATGAGATATGGGGAATTCATCGATGACTGAAAGAAGTATCTGAATATAATCTTCAAGCTTAGTTGAAATCAGGCCAAGTTAATAAGTGAGAGACTTTTAAAGGATAACTAATCCCATCTCTTGATAGCGATTCGGGTGATCTAACACGCCAGTCATAACCTATCCAGGTAATTTTAAGCTTTTTATCACGCCGCTAAGGAATGATATTCAGGATTTAGTAGTTAAATGTTGGTACATTTCTACACCCTATGATGGCTGTCATGATTTACTTTTAAACCAATCAAAAAAACCCTAGTGTGTCTGCCTCGGTATATACGCTCAGTCATAGAGGCGCCAGCTATAATTTGGCAATGTGGTTTAAAAGCAATCCTACAGGTAAGCTGTGGAATATTTTTTAAATCAACTTGATTGGAAGTTGTTGCTGCCATCCCATCAAATTAGTTTCAAAATATTCAATGGGATGAGCATTACATAATAAAGAATGTGATGCATTGGAGCTCACATGACATTACACACAATAGCTTGAAGAAGCAAAATGGTGGGTATCACTGTTCAACATTTACTCAATATTACAAAACAGATAATTGTGATACAGATTAAACGAAATCTAGGATTTCTTTTTTCACGAGAGAGTTGATACTTACCTCCCTAATACTTTTGATATTGCTAAATATTGGCTTTCACTCAATAAACACTCAGATTTAAAACAGTTAGGTGCCCCTACTGGGCAGGGAGTCAGAGCGTAGTCTGGCGGATGCCAGCCCCACCACCGCGCATGCGCAGACTAGCACTTCCTCTGACTAGATTATTGGCTGACACACATGCAACTATTAAGAGCCTGAAGACCGAGCCTCTGTGGGGTGGAGAGGCCGGGTCCGTATCTAGGGAGGTAAGTATCAACTCTCTCGTGAAAAAAGAAATCCTAGATTTCGTTTATTTCACTTCAAGAGTATACTTACCTCCCTAATACTTTTGATATTGCCAGAATTCGAAAGTGAATCTGGCGGGAGGGAGGCGAGGTCAAAAGACCAGCTCATCCCAATACGCTTTTCTGCGTTTAAGGCACTTAAACTTCTGAAACTGTAAGAAAAAACAGTCAGGATTTGACTAACCATCGGATAACACGACCGATGTATGAGAGATGACCGAATGTCATATGCGCTCCCCCCCCTCCTTCCTGGGAGGAAGAGTCGACTGACCTCAATGTCCTATACGCTCTCTACGTACAAGTGCCATGTACTACAGGACAGAGACGAAAAAGCTCCATTTTCGTAACTCTCAACAATGAACCACACAAATACACAAACCATCACCATATTAATAACGGGTAATCGTGACAATACAATCAACAACGGACAACACATGAACAAGACTGACCTTGTTGAAATGGCTGCTGACATCATCTTCCCATCGGTAAAGACTGATGCAGGCCCAAAAAAGTGGGTGTTTCCATAAATTAATTGTGATATATATAAGTAATGAGGAAATCACCTCAAAAAATATAAACCGATTTATTTTTTCAAAACCGACAAGGCGAGAGGATTAGAGGTGTCACGGAGATAATGGTCTGTAAAACTTGACTCACAGTGCCACTGAGCCACCGACATAATATCATCCACAGGGACCCCATTAAATAGGGCCGTGGATGTCACTACGCCGCGGACACTGTGAGCCTTGGCCACGTCAACCTGCTTCCCGGTGGCGGATTTATGGCAAAACTGAATGCATTCCACAATCCACCTGGAAATGGTGTCCTTAGAAGCCCTCCCATGGGGTTCAATATATGACAACCATAACGCTGACTGGTCGGTGCGCCATGCCGCCGTACGTTGTTTGTACCGGCGCAGCGCCCGGACGGGACACCATGCTTTAGAATTAGGATCATATCTAGTTAAAGCAGGCAAAATAATAGGTTGACCTGGATATTTCAACGACTGATTTTTAGCCAAGAAATTAATCCTAGGTAGCAGCTTAAGGCCTTCCCCTGAAACCACAAAACGGTCATCCTCGGCTGATAAGGCATGAATCTCACTCCTACGCCTAGCCGAGGCCGCAGCAATTAAAAACACAGTCTTCAGTGTTAATAGTTTCATAGAAATGGAACTAAGTGGTTCAAAAGGCTTATCACCTAGTACTTGAAGCACTAGCGATAAACTCCAAGACGGAATCACAGGAGGATTCCTTGGTCTTAGATTGCCCATGCCTTTAATTAATACATTCAATGTATTTACTTCATCACTTCCCCTCTTAGCCAAGCAAGGAATAACAGACATTAATGCTGACTTATAACCAGCAATAGAGTTAGGCTTGAGGCTATAGGCATCATAGAGGTGACAGAGGAAATCAGCTACTACTTGAATAGATGAATCCATTGGATCAATACATCTTTTTGAGCACCATTCTGCAAATCTGTTGATTTTATAATTATATGCTCTGGAGGTTGACCCCCTCCTGGCTTTGGCCATAAACATGGCTGCTTGCTCAGAAAAGCCCTCCTTAATTCTAGATTCCTTGACAACATCCATGCAGTCAATCTGAACATTGACGGATTGTTGTGAAGGGCCTTGCCCTGGAAGATAATATCGTCCATCAGAGGCAGAGGAACCGGATTGCAGACCAGAAGGTCCAGCAGATCCGTATACCATGATCGGCTTGGCCAATCCGGGGCGATCAGAAGCACTTGGCATTCCTCTTGTCTGATTTTCTGAAGAATTTTTGGAATCAGGATTGCTGGAGGGAATGCGTATGCATACATTCTCCCCCAGCTGATAGCTAACGCATCTGTTGCGAAAGCGCTTGGATCCGGAATCGGAGAGACGTACGTCGTCATCTTCGCATTCTTCTTCGTTGCGAACAAATCGATGTTGGGTTTCCCCCAATGGTCGAACAGACGATCCGCCACACATTGATTTAGTTGCCATTCCGTGGGTAAAACACTCATCCTTCGGCTCAATGAGTCTGCTAGCAGGTTTAACCTTCCCGGAATATGAACTGCTTTCAAGGTAATCTGGTGATCCAGACACCAACAAAGCAGTTTCCATGTCATCATACAGAGACTGGGCGACTTCGTTCCGCCCTGGCGGTTTATGTAAGTCACAACTGTTGAGTTGTCTGAACGAATAAGAACAATCTTGCCCTGAACTTTCTGTAAGAAATGTTCCAGGCCCAGGACTACTGCTCTTAGCTCCAGTAGATTTATATGTTCCTGTGACTGTTCCAGATTCCAAAGCCCTGATATCGTGGATTCTTCCAGGCAAGCTCCCCAGCCCTCCATCGATGCATCTGTATACACAGTCACCTGAGGGTGGGGAGGGGTTAGCAAAACCCCCGGTAAGAGATTCTCTGTATTCAACCACCATTGCAGGTGGTGAATCAGAGGCGCCAACACTGACACATTCGAGTCCAGCGAACCTGTACTCTGGGTCCATTGTGTCATGAGAAACAACTGGATCGGCCGCCTGCGTAAGGCGGCCTGAGGAATGACTGGTTCCAACGAAACCATCAACCCCAGCATTCTCAAGTAAACCCGTGCCAGGACATGACGACTGTCGCACACTGACTGAATCAACGAGATGAGTATTTGAACTCTCTCCTGAGTAGGATAAACATATCCTGTCTCCAGATCGAAGAACATCCCCAGGTAAACAAACTTCTGGGATGGAGTCAGCTCTGATTTTGGGAAATTGATCATCCAGCCCAAGTCTGTGAGAATTTTCAAAACAATCTCCAGATTGGCGGACAAACTTTCCCGGGTGTGCGCTTTCAACAGCCAGTCGTCTATGTACGTGTGGACTGCTATGCTTCTCCTGCGGAGGTATGCTGTGATCGCAAGAACCACACGGGTGAAAACCCGAGGAGCCGTGGAAATTCCGAAGGGCAACACCCTGAATTCCCACTGTCTGCCCTGGAATGCAAATCTCAGGAAGCGACAGAAACTCCTGTGGATGGGGATGTGGAAATAAGCGTCCTTCAAATCTATCGACGCCGTCCACATCCCCCTCTCCAACCCCGCCAACACCGAGCGCACCGTTTCCATCTTGAAACTGGGCGTCTCGATGAACTTGTTCAATGGCTTGAGGTTGAGAATCGGTCTCCACCCACCGGTGCGTTTTGTTACCAAGAACAGGGTTGAATAGAAGCCCGGACACCTTTGTGCCGGCTGAATAGCTCCTTTTTGTACGAGGGAATTTATCTCCTCCTCGATACACAACCTTTGATCTGGATCTCTCGGAATGGGAGTCCAGACTGGCACCAGAGACAGTCGCGACGGCGGGCCTGTCATCCACTCTGGATGATACCCCACGGAAAGCCATCGCAAGACTAAACGGTCCTGAGTTAACCGTTCCCACTCTTGCATGTGGTCGGCTAGCCGGCCTCCCACCGGTCCACCTAGGGACCGCGGTGGACACAAGGCATGCAAGAGCGGCACTGTCTCCGTCGCCATACACACCGGCGTGGTCCTTACCGCGGTAAGCGCCCTGTCAGGAACGATAACCACGCCCAGATCCTCGCGCGACCCGCCCCGCCCCGCGCGCACCTCGGTGCACGGGCGGCTGCCTGGCTGACGGCGGCTGAGGAGCCTGCGCCCCCCTCACTGCTGGCCGAATCGCACGCGGCCGAGGCCGGCGCTGCGACGGCGGCTGGCCTCTGACTTGGCCAGCACCACCTCGAGCCTGCAGGGGACGATACGCAGGGGCCGCGGCGCGAACGTTAGCACGACGCAGTACCTCAAACTGTTCGCGCAGCGCCCTCTGGTTATTCACCAGGGTGACCGTCTCCTGGAGGTGGCGACATCCCTCACCTCCAAAAAGACCAGGACCCGTCATAGGCGTACGGAGTAGCCTATTATACAGGTCCTGAGACGGGCACAGATTGTCCAGGGCAAATGTGCGTCTTGCCCTGACACTCCTGGTCACCGCCCGCGTCATACAGTCCAGCGCCAGGTTAATACCATCCTGGATGGTTCGCTGGACCGCGAGCGGGCCTGGCTGGCGCGATGCGGATGCCGTTACTACCCCCTGTAACAGCTGGGAGACGTGGGACAGAGCGGCAATCGAAGCCCTCCCACTCTCCTCCGCATCACGCAACGCGGTATTCGCCGAACGCAACGCGTTCGCGCACAAGACCCCCGCGTCAGAACGGGATCCTGGCCGCGTATCCTCACCCAAAGCCGCGCGGTCATCCACGCTGGGCTTGGGTACCACACCGTACCGCTGGTAGTCCAGGGGCACGATGCGACAACGCCTGGCCACCTCGCGAGGGGCCTTCGCGAGACGTCCACTCGTGTTAATGGACGCCTCCGCCGCCTTGAACATGTCAACGACATGCTCCGCCAGCGGCAGAGAAGGCATAGCGTTAGCAGTTGGTTTCCCAGCTAACCACGGCGTGTGAACACGGTGGCTAGCCGACTGCTCCACGGGCAGATCAGGCCTAACGCTCACCAACCACTGGCAAGCGTCATACCAATCCTCCTCCGTGGCTAACTGCGAGCGCTCTACAAGACGGGGTCCTTCGTCTTCCTCCTGAGCGCAAGCAGTAGAGCTTGACGGCGGGTACGCTGATACACCTGGCAAGCCAGGGAAAACATGCGGGCCTGACAGCACCGGCATGAGAATATCACTGGTTTGACCAGGAGCAGGCACCGCGGTAGAGCGCGGGGTATATATAGCCCTACCACGGGCCCGGCCAGCACCAGCTACACTCTCGGCAAGCCGAGGTATGCGGTACCGCTGGCCATCAGCAGCGCCCTGGGCCACCACCTGAACCGCGGACCTTACTCCAGGGTGAGTAATACCGTGGAAAAAAGCGCCTGTATTCCCCGCGAGGGGTGCACAAACGTCTTCATCCATGTCCACGTCGTCAGACGGCGACCCTAGCAGGTAATCCTCATCACCCTGGTCAGAAAGATTAGACCCCGGGTCAGCAAAGAGAGCTAACCCGGGCTGACCAGGAACGGTGCCATAGGAGGTACTGGCCACCGCGGCGTGCGGATACCCCTGGACTGATAAGCAGCCAGCGGGTTCCAGCGACAACCGTCCACGGTCCCCTATCGGCGCGGCAATAAGCCTGCTGCCAGGGCCGTGGAACGCCCCCTCTAATGGGGCCACCTCTGAATCGTCGGACAACGGAAGCGGACTAAGGAAAATCGATCCAGAGGCGGGGATTACCTGCTCCGAAGCCGATGATGAGGACAATAAAGGATCTGGTCCAGGAAGCATGCCACGAAGCAACCCTGGAACCAAATCTTTTATTGTCCTCTTCATCTCTCCCAACATCTCGGTCCGGAAGGTCTCCATATCCACCGCGGACGAGACCTTCCCCTTACCCTTCTTACTTACAACCTCTCGTTTCCGCTTCTTCTTCTTCTCCTCCACTACCACCTTGTCCGTCGCCTGTAAGCAGCACAAGAATTCGGACATTAACTCGCCCCCCCAGTGCTTACATATGTCACAATTAATCAATGGACCACAAGGGCTACATCGATAACACAGATGCGGCCAGAACTTCACATGCATAAAACGTCCACAGGACGCGCAACCCGGTCCCTGAAACAGGGCAAAGGACAAGGAGTATGAGCAACTAGTTAAGCTTAGAAACTCAATCCAACTCAAGGAGAAGGAAAACGATCATAAAGATCAATATACATCAAAAACCAGCCTAGCGCTTGAATTGCTAATAAATACATAGCCAGCTGATTATGACGTCATTAATCCCGTGACAGGAAAAATTCGATCCCAACAAAACATCCAAGTGCAAAGACGAATTGTATGCTGAATGGATAAGTTGACTACACAACCATCAGATACATATAGATAACTCTTTTCTGGCAAAAATGTTAATTATCTCCCTTTGATTGTTTACAATAATTAACATCACCACATTATCAATAACTAGATACCTGACACTTTGTATAGACAAACCATCCAACGTGACGAACCGGAAACTCCACCATCTGCACGCCTCTTAACTCTCTCCACCTCATGGGGAAGGAATTGGAACAAGAGGGCAAAGTGAGAAGACCTTTATACCAGGCCTCCAACTCACTGGACATAATTTTTCATTTGGTTAGATAACCTAACAGTGTTAGTAGGAAATGGAACCATGGTGGAGAGAATACTAATTCTCTGGTACTGTGACGTCACCACCTAGCGTCATACAGACCTGTGGACATAAACAGAAAGAGAAATTAGTCCTAGGTAGCACCGAGTTGATATAACCCAACCAACCAAGGCGCTTATCACGGTAAACGCGAGTCCCGGAAACACAATACACCGGGAAGAAAACTCGCTAATTTTACTAGAAGTCACCTGATTTAAAGGTCCTCCGTCCTCCTGTGGCGACGTATTCCTATCCGCCATCCAAAAAAGTGACTAACACTCCAAACAAACACCACTTAAACAGTTTAAGAGAGCGAAAAAGCTATTGAACAAAAAAACATGTGTGATCTCTTTGCCAATAATCTAGCAAAGAGGAAGTGCTAGTCTGCGCATGCGCGGTGGTGGGGCTGGCATCCGCCAGACTACGCTCTGACTCCCTGCCCAGTAGGGGCACCTAACTGTTTTAAATCTGAGTGTTTATTGAGTGAAAGCCAATATTTAGCAATATCAAAAGTATTAGGGAGGTAAGTATACTCTTGAAGTGAAACAGGGAATGTGACAGGATATGAATGATATGGAATCTATAAACCATATTCTATCGGTGCAATACACCATTTGAGATGAGATTAGCATCGCTTTAACCAATTTTCCAGACATTTTGGAAAATCCAAGATGGCCACCAGAAATATTGTCCAATCAAATAAGCCATTCGAGCCATGTGTAGTTGAAATCTGCACAATTAACCCTTACCACTCTAATGTCAAACTTTAAAATTTTCAAATTAAATTAAAAGATGAACTGGTTTTCATTTTTCAACAAGTTTGGTGGAAGATAGTGCTGTCATATACAGTAACATCGTCCACCAAAATTATTGAAAACTGTACACCAGATTTTTCGCTGTCGAACTAATAAAAAATAGAATTTTGACATCAGAGTGGTATGGGATAATGAGTAGACTTTTAAAGCAAAAATTGATGGATTAATGATGACAGACAGGTGACACTCACCATGGCATAAGCTCACTTGGCCTTTTCAGGCCAGGTGAGCTAGCAATCTACAAGAAATGGTCGCTGTCTAAGAAGTCACAGCATTCACGCTAGTCAACCATTTACTGGTCAAACCAGTCCTCCAGTGACAACTTTCCAAAAATAGTTTTCTCTTACTCTGCAAATGTATATTCAGTAAGCAGGAAATTCTATTTTCATGACAAATCTTGACCACTAACACATTAACCCTCAAATTTGTTCAGGTTTTCTCACTGAAAATGTACATCTGCAGACCAAGAGAATACTATTTTTGAAAATTTACCACTGGAATGACTCATTTATCGTTTATTTGGTTTGCAAATGTACATTTCTCAAGACCACTGCAGCCGTTTTTGGTCGACTTGACGGTTAAAGGGTTAATTTTGAAACATGCAACAGAATAGCTCACACTTATTAAAATTTTCCTTGTCTTGTCTCTAAAGTACAGCTATTTGATTGGTCTAGATAGTAGAGAAGTACAACGAAAATAAACGAAATCACAGATTTCTTTTTTCACGAGAGTTGATACTTACCTCCCTAATACTCTTTGATATTGCTAAATATCAGCTTAAACTCAATAAAACACTCAGATTAAAAAAGTTAGGTGCCCCTACTGGGCAGGGAGTCAGAGGGCAGTCCGGCGGATGCCAGCCCCACAACCGCGCATGCGCAGACGCACTTCCTCTGACTAATTTATTGGCTGACACCATGCAACTTACAAGAGCCTGAAGACCGAGCCTCTGTGGGGCGGAGAGGCTGGGTCCGTATTAGGGAGGTAAGTATCAACTCTCCCGTGAAAAAAGAAATCCGTAGAGAAGCACAACGAAAGTTTATGAGCTGCTGCTGCTGCTGTTGAAAGTACAATGCTATTACGTACCTGCTTCATTTCTGATGACAGAGAGCCGATTTCTTCATAGCGTCTATCCATGTGGCGCCTCTCTGACTGAAGTTCATCTTGTATCGTCTGAAGTCGTCGATCGACACTCACAACAGCCTGAAATCATCACATGGGTTGCATTTTAAGTGTCTTGTAACATAAGATAGTAATACATTTACGATCAAGCTCTACATTCCTTTATAAAACGATGATGGAATCTTTTGGATAATCTGAATCCTTCCAACTAGACAGACAGACTACAGAAAATTCCGTAAGGTGTAGCAAATGAATAGTTTGAAACTAATTTGTGTTACTGCTTAGCACATTCAGAAAATATTTATTTGACAATATTCAACTTGCTATCTAAATCTATCTAAGATTTATCTGAAATTGAGATACTAAGATTTCCGTGTTCAAATCGATAAACTGGTTTGTTAAAATAGTACAGTGTTGAATTACATTGTAAATGTACATTGAAAAAATATCTGATGCTGCATTATATATCTAAATCCTGTAAGTAAAGAAAATAACCAAGTTCTAAAGCAACAAGTTTGTGTCAAAAAGGTGTAAATACATCGTCTTGTTGAAATAAGTGTAGCAAGAATTATGAAGCCTGTTTATGATAGACACGATACCATTGCTACAGCATAACTAAATACATAACTAAACCCGCATTCATTAAGTCTAGGCAAAAGAAAAACAAGTTGTAGTAAAATACAGGTTAGAGCAATAAACAAGGATGAATGGTACATGAATGAATTTTAATTCTAATCATTTAAGCCCAGCTGGCCAAAATCTTCAATTGAAAAATGTTAACTTGACGGCCAGGAGAAGATTTTATAAATTTTACATCTGGGTTCACTGGGTCTCTAACCAAACCAACCATTCAGATTCAAGTGGTATATTTTCAAAAATCATGTTCTCTTAGTCTGCCAGTTAACCGCAGAATGTTCCATTTTCTGACAAAGCTAGACCCTTAATTCTTTAATAGTCACTGCACCGAGAAGCCAGGGTCTCTACAGTGGTCCATTTACAGGCCAAGAGGTAAGCAGAGCCAGTCATTCCAGTTATAAACTTACAAACAGTCTTCTCTTGGCCGGCAAATTGACAATCCATAAGCAAAAGCTGCAATTTCACACACAAGTGCAAACACAGTATACAATGTAGTTGCAATTTCCAGCTTTCTCAGAAATGGCAAAAATTTGACACACAGACGGACGGACGGACGGACGGACGGACGGATGGACAGACAGACAGTTATACTAGTTGCGAGTCACAAGTAAAACCTCGAGTATTAACCCATTAACACTCATGTCAACCAAAAACAGTTTCTGCAGTGGTCTTGAGAAATGCCCATTTGCAGATCAAGAGACTATTTTTGAAGATTTACCACTGGAATGACTGGCTCAATAATTGAGCCAGTCATTCCAGTGGTAAATCTTCAAAAATAGTCTTCTCTTGGTCTGCAAATGGACATTTTCTGAGAAAATTTAAATTTTCTTGAAAAAATTTATAACGGTTAAAGCGTTAGTGTCAGCAGGTTTAGCACATACCGGATCTGGAGTGTGTGGTGACACTCGTTGCATGCTGTTTTTAACCATTTTCAATGTGTGCTGTGTATCGTATTCATCTCTGAGAAAAGAGAGACAAAACAGAGTCAATATTTAACTCTTTAATGGTCAAATTGGGTTCAAAAAATTTTAATATTTTCTTATTGAATATCCATTTACGACTGGAATGACTGGCTCAGTTATCATTCCAGTGGTAAATTTCCAACAAGAGCTCCTCAAACGGCGCATAATACTCCGCCATGATGACAAACCAATGAATGAGCTATCAGAAAATATTTATTTCTTCCTCAGACCCAGAGCAGTCAGCCTTATGAAGCGTCAAAGCGATCCATTAAACGGTCAAGGAGGCATCGTCCGGAAACCAATTTTCAAGATGGCTGCCACTGACTGGTGGCCATATTGGATTTTGGATTATCGTAAATTTACATAAGTTTCTTCACCAGACATATTCCAATGACACTATGAAGTGATCCGATAAATGGTAATGCAGATATCATCAAGAAACCAACTTTCAAGAGGGCAGCCCGTGGCTGGCGGCCATCTTGGAGTTCGGATCATTGTTGATTTTGATAGGTTTCTTCCGCAGACCTAGTACAACCATTCTATCTTCCGCAGACCTAGTACAACCATTCTATGAAGTTTCAAAGACACCTGATAAACGCTAATGGAGTTAGCATCCGGAAACCAATTTTCAAGATGGCCACCGGTGGCTGGTGGCCATCTTAGATTTCAGATCATTGTCGAGTTCGATAGGTTTCTACCCCAGACCTAGTCCAACCATTCTATGAAGTTTCAAAGCGATCCGATACACGGTAACAGAGTTATCATCCGGAAACCAATTTTCAAGATGGCCGCCGGTGGCTGGCGGCCATCTTGGATTTCGGATCATCAGCGATTTCTATATGTTTCTTCCGCAGACCTAGTCCAACTACTCTCTGAAGTTTCAAAGCGATCGGATAAACGGTAACGGAGTTATCATCAGGAAACCAATTTTCAAGATGGCCACCGGTGGCTGGCGGCCATCTTGGAATTCGGGTCATCGTTGATTTCCATAGGTTTCTACCCCAGACCTAGTCCAACCATTCTATGAAGTTTCAATGCAATCCGACAAACGGTAACGGAGTTATCATCCGGAAACCAATTTTCAAGATGGCCACCGGTGGCTGGCGGCCATCTTGGATTTCAGATCATCGTCTATTTCGATAGGTTTCTAACATCGTCGTGTCGT